>PVKM010026376.1:0-19380 GCA_004027735.1 Carollia perspicillata | reverse complement strand
TTATTATTATTTTTTGCTCATCAGTTTTCTGTTCGTGTATTTAAAGTGTGGCCCAAGACAACTCTCCTTCTTCTAGTGTGGCCCAGAGATGCCAAAAGGTTGGACACCCTTGCTAGAGTACCATGGGGGAAGTAACGTAAGAAAGTGAGGAAGAGCTCAAAGATTGTTTCTGGACATTATGTGGCTGCACGTCTGTAATCCAGCACTATCCTTATATGACCATGGGGAAAAGAGAGCTCATGCCTCTCATATAAAATTTTAAAAATTAAAAAAACAAAAATTTAGGGTAAGTCTCTGGTCCAACACATTTCCCCCATTGCTGACTGAGCACTCTGGCTAGAAAACAGGGCGCTGTGGGAGGCCTGCCCGCTGGTAAAGAAAGTTGGCTTCACCCAAACCACTGTTTGGGCTACAGAAGCCTCACAATTCTCCAAAAGAAGGTGAAGGCACTTTTTAAGGCAGGTAAAAGAATCAGTGTTTTCAACGCAAGAGAGTTTACAATTCAAAAAGCCATTGCATGATTGAATTATCCACTTATCTACTGATAAGCACTTAAATTGTTTCCAGGTCTTGGTTATTTTTAAAAACGTGAAATGAACATCGGGGTACATATATTCTTTCAAATTAGGGTTTGAGGCCTCTTCCAATATATTCCCAGAAGTGGGATCATTGAGTCAAAAGGCAGCCAACCTGTATGGTTTTGTGAACCAATGTCACCCCAATAAATTCAATTTTTTTTTAAAAAAGCACTTGAAAACAAACAAACCAAAAGATTGAATTGCTTAAAGAATGTATCTTCTACAACTTGGGGGGGCAGGGGGGCAAAACCTGTCCTAATATATGTAGTATTTGGATGGATATATACCTCCTGTTCTGGGAGACCAGTCCTGAGAAAGTTTCTCGAAAATGATTCCAGCTGGCAAGGCGACCAGCGGTTCCCAGTATCCCTCTTGCTTCAACAGTGTTTGGACAGAACATACCCAAGGACGCCCTTTCTTACAACCTCCTTTCCAGCGCCAACCTCCAGGCCCATCTTCTTCAAAACCCTCTGCCTCCGGGACCCGCCAACAACGTTTTTTGCTCCTAACTCCTAAATGCCCACCAGCCACGAGCTCCCAGATTACTCAGAATCATACCACCAAGGCGCAAGCCGCCGTCAACAGCCGGGACAACCAGCCTCAACGGTCGCCCACACCCACCTCTCTCACGGGTCCTATTTCCGCTGCTGCCGAGCTGGTGGAGGAGAAGCGCTATGCAACACCTGCACGCAGGGGCGTCGTCCTCTTCCAGGTGGTGCAGAAGGCCACCCAAAGTTGGGTAAAACCCAGGACACCAAGGAAGCCACGGCGGTCCTGGAGAAGACCCAGACCCAGACCCCTGAGGATCTGCACACCCCGTGTTCTGTCCACGGGGACCCTCATTTCCTGACCTCCGGAAGCGGGGGCCACTTCCGGGGGTGAGGGGGAAACTCAACAAGAAGATGGGGACCACCTGGGTAGCTCCGCCTGCTAGGCGGCTCCCAGGCAGGACTGGGCAAGCATCTCGCAGAAAGGCTCGACCTCAAGCACAACTAAGAGCCTGGGGAGCCCAGTGGCCTTTGAGGAGCCCCTCTGCCACTCCTGGTGTCAGGCTTCTGCCTGATCCTCTCCCTGCAGCCACCACATAACCTTTTAACCTCCTGGAGCCCTCTCCTGAGCTGTGGGCCACAGGAAAACAATAAAGCCTTTACCAGCCAAAAAAAAAATCTAGCTTTGCAAAAGTGTTTGCATCAAGAAGTTTTTTTCTATACACTATAAAATCTAAACTCCAACCATTCCAGCAAGCTTGGTGCCTTAATGATCCCATTTAAACCATTTGTTGCCCTCGGGGAACGCACCAGACCCAAAAGAGAGAATAAATCCCCCCAGGTCTTAAAATCCCTCAAAAGACAGGTCAGCTTCACAGATAACCAGGAAGACCTGGTTACCCTGTAATTGGAGGGAGGAAAATTCTTGGAAAACTGAATGTATTATTTCCTGGCCGAGATTCCATCCCCAACCCCATCCACAGAATACAGGAGGAGATGGCATTCTGCAACTCAGTGATGCTACACTGAAATGCCAGAAGCCAAAAGAACCACCTAAAATGTTCTTTTTAATAAAGAAAACCTAAAGTGCTTTCTGTATTGTCCATAAAACTGGACAATATCTCAGTTCTAGAAGTCTGTGAATATTCATCAGTCTACTATTATCTCGACTGGTGAAATCAGCATCCTATTCCCATGATTAAAAATAAATGATTCTTTCCAAGTGGACTCAAGATTTTTCTTACCAGTTCCTGAACAAACATGAAAGTAAGCTCCAACAATATTTGCAGCATTGGTGACATGTAAAAAGAAAATTTGAGAACATGCTTAAAATAAGATGTATAACTATATCCGACTCTAGTAAGACTTGTCTGGGTGTGCGTAGCTCAGTGACTATTCAACGGAGCCAGCGCAGCTCAGAGTTTAGAAAATCTTGTTTTGTAGGCAATTTAAAAGGAGTAACAAATGTCAAAAATGGCCTCAATTTTTTCCCTCCAACCGAAAGGTAGAGTCCATGTCGTCACACTTGACTCAGGTGACTTGCTCTGGCCAGTGTCATGCAAGGAGAAGGTTAAAAAGTGCTTTTTCACTGGAGTTTGTTCTGTGCCGCCCTTGGACTCTGCCACCCGGTGAACGAACCTGGACTGTTTTGCTGGCGGGTTAAAGACATGTGAGGCAGTCACCTCGACAGACAGCCAACCTACCAATGGATTTGGTGATGAATTCTCAAAGCTGAAACAAAAAACGTTATGTTTCAACTATCATTGTCTAGGCTACTAGAAAAAAAATTCTTCATCTTGCTGAAAGGTAACTTCTATGATATTGGCTCTGGTGGCATACAAAAGAATACGATTTTTAATTTATTTTTTATTATCGAGCTCATTTTCTTTAAGCAGTGTATTAGTCTGCTAGGGCTTGCATAACACAACACTACAAACTGGGCGGCTTTAACAACAACCATGTATTCGCTCACAGTTTTGGAAGCTGGAAGTCCAAGACTAAGGTGCCATTGAGATGGGGTTGGTGGCATCGAGGCAAGGACCTTCTGTCACAAGCCACCTTCTTACTTGTCATCGTACAGCCTTTCCTCTGTGAGTCTCTGGTATCTCTTCCTCTCCTTACAAGGACATCAGTCCTCTCAAATTAGTACCCCGACCTTTTTGACCTTAATTACCTACTTCAAGTCTCTCTCTCCAAATAGTCACATTGGGCGTTAGAGCTTCAACGTACGAATTTGGGGGAACACAATTCACACAACAGTAATTTTTTTAATTTAATAATAATTATGTATAACAATATTAACTGATAATGTACCACGTGGCCTAATCTATACTAAGTGGTTTGTCTACACCATCACATCTGACATTCACAGCAACCTTCTAAGGCAGGTGTTCCCCCTAAAGATGAGATAACTGAGGCTTAGAAAGTGAAGACACTTGCCCAAAGACACAGAAATGGTAGACGTTAGGGCGGGTCTTAACCCAGGTCTGCCTGACTCTGCAATCCAAGATCTCAATTACTGTGCCACTCTGCTTCCATTTTAAACTGTTTTCATAGACACAGTATTCAGATTGAAATATAAAAGGAACAATAATATCCTGGAGCGTGAAAGTACAAAAATATGTGAATAATTATGTAAATAAGTAGAACTAGCAAGTCACGCTGAAAAAACCCAAATTCTTGTTCAACTAAATGCAAACTTTTCCTTCTAGTATTTCGAGCTTTCCAAAATTCACCCAACCCTACATTTCTCATCCTAGCTCTCACTACACTTCACCAGCATCACCATCACCACCGCCCACCCCAGAAAGGTCCCCTGTGTTCCCAGAATAGATTCTCTTTCTCATCTCAATGTTCTCTCCCCTGCTTTCTCTGCCCGAAATGCCTCTCTCCCCCTCTTCAGGTTTGTCCAAATGCAGTGCCACCTGCTCCAGGAAGCCTGTCTCATCTGCCTTCCCCTCACTCGTCGGCATATCAGCTTTGTATTAGAGTCAGAGTCTTCCTTGTTTTTTATTTGCTTCTATTTCTGGTGCCCCCTTAGGTTATGAACTTCAGGAAGGGAGGAAATTAGCAATATGTATATTTGATAGTCATTTAACCTTCTCAGTTCCCTCATTTGCTGTAAGACAGAGCAAACACTACTAGCAAAATGCAGCCTCGGGGTGAAGTCCAGATTGAGAGTGCCGCTGCAACGAGACAGAGCTGAGCCACCTGGTTGTGGACGAGGCATGAGGTAACTGGGGGAAGTCCTTTGTTTTCAGACCAATAAACCTTGCCACTATGCTTCACACCCAAAAAAAAGTGTAGCTCTAAGATGCTTTGTTAAGCCTCAGAAATACTTCAGCTGGTGCCGCAGAGATCTCGAATGGACCACAGGACTACTAAGAACCTTAAGGGCATTGCTCCCACAGCACCCTGGTTCTCGGCACAAGTAGGAGGGGATTGGCAAGTGTGGTTTTCACCCAGAAGAGCAAATCATAACTTGATACACAAGTTACGTAGGATGTATGTAGGAAGCCTACAAAGTTTTTAAAAGCTTGGACTAAATGGTCAAAGGCAGTCAAACGGTCAAAAGGCAAAGAGGCCTCTAGGCAAGGAACCGAGGTGAGAATACCAGACGCAGACAGGTACACACCTTTCTCATGGAAAAGGCGTTGTGGCTCAGAGGGCCAGCCCGGAGTCCAGGAGGCAGAACCTCTTTCGTAGTCATAGGCTGGACCTGTGAGTATCGAACAATTTGTCTTTTTTTGTTTACAGGCCTCTGCTCCTAAGGAACCACACCCAAGAATCCCAGCCACACTTGGTCTTTGCTCGGCTACTACAACAAAATGCCATAAATTCAGTGGCCAATCAACAACAGAAATTTATTTCTCACCGTTCCAGAAGCTGGAAGTCCAAAGTCATGGTACCAGTATGAGAGCCCTCCTCCGGGCTGGTGAGAGCCCTCCTCCGGGCTGCAGACAGCCGACTCCTCACTGTCCTCACAAGGCCGGAAAGGAGTGCGCTAGCTCGCTGACCTCTTTTCTTATGGAGGCACTAATCCCATTGGTGAGGGCTCCATGTGATCACCTCCCAAAGGCCCCACCTCCCAATACCGTCGCATTGGGAATTAGATTTCTAAATAGGAATTGGGGGGGATGGGGAGCATAAAGTCAGTCCATAGCACAGCTGAACCTAATGAAATAAAGAAATACTAAATTTTGAGACCAAGCTGTATTGAGAAGAAAGTGTTGAAGGAAGGCTAATTATATTCTGTATATAGAAGGGATGAGATTTTTTATTCCGGAGGACTGATGTGGTAGGTAGTTTCAAAAACGGCCACCCTCAGTTCCTTCCTTCTCTGTGTGCAGGTGCTACCACTCATCACGAGGTCAAGTTAATTACCCTCCCCTTGAATCTAAGCTCATTCTGTGCCTATTTTCTTATTTTTTAATATTTTTAAAGATTGTATTTATTTATATTCAGAGAAGGGAAGGGAGGGAGAAAGAGAGGGAGAGAAACATCGATGTGCCAGAGAAACATCAGTTGGTTGGCTCTCGCATGCCCCAACCTGGGGACCTGGCCTGCAACCCAGGCATGTGCCCTCACAGGGAATTGACCTTTCGGTTTGCGGGCTGGTGGCATTCAATCCACTGAACCACACCAGCCAGGACTGTGCCTATTTTCAACTGTAGAATATAGCAGAGGTGACGTTTTAGGACTTACAAGCCTCAGCTTTAAAAGAACTGGTTAATCATACTTTCTTCCACATGAAACACAGGAACCATGCTATAAGAAGCCCAAACCACACGGAGAGGCCAAATTAAGGAAAATCAAGGTCAACCAAGCCAGCTGAGCTCCAGGCCAACAGCTGGCACCAACGAAGAAGAAACTTTAGATATTCTAGACTGTTGGAATCTTCAAATGCCAATAGCCCCAATCGACATCACATGGAGCAGAAGCAGCACCCAGATTCTCCTAGTCAAGCCAAAGAATCATGAGTGATAATAAAATGTTTTTTTAAGCCACTAAGTTTTGAGGTGGTTTGTTATGCAGCAATAAATAACTGAAATAATTCTCAGGTGACAAGGAATAGGAGGGTAGATTTGATGATAATGTAGAAAATAAAGTCAGGCCATATGACTGGAAATGCTGTGAAATCATTTATTTTAAACCAACATGTTCTTCACTCCAGGAGAGAAAAAGCAGCTACGCAGTGAGTTCATGAACAGATGATTCTAGGACCTATCTTCCTTACTTTACCAATCTGTGGAGGCCTTAAAGCAAAATCATCAGGCAGACCTGGGGGCTCTGAATAACAGCCACATCTCAGAACTGCTCTTGAACATGTTTTAAGTCCTGTTTCAGTCTTTTGAAAAGAAGCAGGGCAGCAATTTCTTAGAGGTCAATGTGTTTCTGAGAAGACATTTCTACGACTGTGTGATATGTCTGAAGCACTATATGATCAATTTATTCAGATGAATGATTTAGAGAATGTCTCTCTTCATATAAAACTTCAGAAGAGAAAAGGTTAATGGAGGAGAAAAAAATGTTCATCGAAACATTTTTTTCTATAAAGGACAGGAAAGATCTGGCTGTTGTTCATAGTCATTTTCAGGTGGCAAGGAGATCTGGAGGCCATATGTTGCTATTCTAGGTGAGGAGAATGCTCAAGGAAAGTGAAGTCTTATAACAGTGATGCCGTGAATGGCAATTCAAACTCAAGCAACCTAAAATGGAAGTCTCTAAGCTATCATTCCCCTACCCTTTGAAGGATCCGACCGGCACTCTTTCTCCCAAAACTTTGTAATGGTTAACTCTTCGTCTTCTCAAAAGTGAGGAGATGAAGTCATGTTTGTAAATTGTCATGTTTGTTGATTTCTGTCACAACTATCCTATTCTTTGAGAGCATAAACCAAAGGATTTCTGGTCTTTTTAACTGAATTGTTGTTTGTTTGTTTTTTAATGAATGCACATTAAAAGCTGTGGAGGAAAAAAAACACTTGGCAACAAAAGTTTGATTTTATTTTACATGTTAAGCAAATGAAACTTAAAAGGAAAATAAGAACTTTTCAATTTCATATAATTGCAAGTTCTTAAACTTGACAAAATTCAGTATTTTTAGTTGAAAGGATACGATGCGTCATATAAGTATTCAGCTAACATGCTCAGTATTACTAGCCAAAGTATCAAACTAAAATAAAATGTTTAAAAGAATGGTGTCTCTATCTTTGGTAATTATACTCTTATCACCATTATTTGCACCAGAGCAAAAGGACTACAGGCTTTGAACAAATTGCATGTTTTGCCTTGGCCTCTTGCCAACAAGTAAATATTTGGTGTTAATTGCTAATTAAGCCAAAATTAAGACTGAATTCATCACTTGAAATGGCCTTGAAAGACTACCTCCTTCATTCTTCACAGGCTTTCATGAGTTGTGTTTTAGAATTTTTCTTTTAAAAAATTTTTTTAATGTAGTCATTATTGTTGTCCCCTTTTTATTAATCAGACATATATGACTGCAAGAGCTTTGCCAGTCAGACGTCCCCGTACTGCCATATTACCGTATCGCCACGCTGAGCTGATGTAAATTCCTGGACTTTTTGTTTTTCTTGGTTTCTAGATCTTAGGTTCTCTTTGCACACGAGGTCTTCTTACATGACCCTCCTTGCCCCTTTTCTCTTCATAAAACTTGAGCCAGGATGTTGGCCTTTAAATGATGTCACCATGAAAAGGGGACATGGTTTCCCAACAATAACCATGGGAAGTTTATACTTCCATTAGCAAAACAGGAGTGTACTGAATATCTAAAAAGCAAGATATTTAGGCAAAGAACACTAAGTCTTCCAAGTCAGTATTCTTATGAATTAAAAGTTTAATCTGATGTTTAAATGGACTTTTCTCTGAAATATGTATGGATTGACAAAAGGGGCAAGAATTAAATAAACGTATTTTAGGTTTTGTTAAAACAAGTTAGCTATTTCAGATACTATCATATCTACTGAATTACAATATCTATTAGTTCTTTTCAGGAAGAGGATATCTTCTTCAATTTATCTTTATCAAAACATGCATCAATATCAAAGTAATAAATCTTTTTACTAACAAATTTATTAAAATTCCTTTTTAAAAAGTGTACTGATAACCAACTCTTATAACTCCTATTGTGTATACTGTTATGGCTTTTTCAAAATATAGATATTATTTTTACATAAACTTAACCTTTATTTATAAAACTTTATCTTTTAAAGATTTTACTTGAAATTCGTATTTACACACACAGAGTCTTCACAACAATCATTTCTTTTTTAAAAAATTTATTTTTAGAAAGAGAGAGGAAAAAACATTTATTTGTTGTTCCACTTATTTATACATTCACTCATAGGTTGATTCTTGCATGTGCCCTGACCAGGGATCAAACCCAAAATCTTGGCATATCAGGGCAACACTCTAACCATCCGAGCTACCCAGGCAGGGCCATAACTATCATTTGTAATCACTGCAAAATAGTCCACTAAGTTAGCAGAATATAAATTGCTTTATTTCCCCCCTTTTTGACGTAGGTTTTATTTCTCTAATAAATAAAGAGCTTGAGAAAATCTCTCTACAATGAGTTTATTCTTTGGAATTATTTCTGTAAAACAAATTCCAGAATTATGATTACTGGGCTAAAAATGTCTAAAATTTGGCACATTATTTATTGCCAAATTACTCTTCAAAGAGAATGAACCACTTTAAGGAGCCTCCAGCAAACAATGGCCACATCTGGCAAACAGTGCTTTAGCCAGGCGATCAAGGTCAACATCAACAATGGTAAGTATGTTGACAGTGCATGATGTTGACATGATGAAATGAAAACAACACTTACTTCTGTGGCAAAAACAGAATATCAATCCAGTCATGAGAAAAACATCAGGAAAAAACCCAAGTGAGGGATATTCTACAAAGTACCTAACCAGAACTCCTCAAAGCTGTCAAGTTTACCAAAGACAAGGAAATTTAAGAAACCATCAAAACCAATAGAGATCTCAGAAGGCATGAAGTGAACGGGAGCTATGTGTACTTAGGGTTCTAGAAAGACTGGGAAGTTTTACAACAGTCACTGTGGGAAAAGGTCATATTGACAATGAGGGAATGGAAAGATAACCAGGCAACATTGTGGCCCAGTAAACATTAGGCTCCCAAACTCAGAATCTGGCCTAAAAGAACTATTTGATACCTATTTGCATTCGATTAATATCTATTGAATTCCAACTATGTGCTAGGCATTGTTATAGAATCCCAGGGTACAATGTCAATCGAGGGAGAAAAAGATCTTATCTTCAAGACATTTAAATTCTAAGAAGATAGTATAGAAAATAAAGAAGTAAACAACTGAATATGATTACTTCAGGTATTAAGAAGCAAATAATGCTATTAAGAAAATAAAATAGGATGTAGTAAAGATGATGGAAGATAAATCATTTCAATCGGACATTCTGGAAACACTTTTTGAGAAGTGGCAGCACTGTGGCCAGTCACCAGGGGAAGGAAGACTGTATATGAAAAATCTTTAATCGTGAAATTCCAAAGTAAAGAGAACATGTGTTCAGTTCCACACTGGGAATATTTTCAACTCTGAGTGCCATGAAGCACTTTGGGTTATAAGGAGTCAAGAGAGTGAAGTCAACAATGTGTATCCACACCAAAGAGCAGTTCCTAAGGGGATGGAGGACACCCAGAAATCTCCATGGTCCCCACATGCATAGGCATGGATGTCCACCTGCCAGGAGGCCATCTGTATGACAAAGATACACATGCAATAAAGCTACAGCGTGAAACTCCTGACTTAACTAAAAGAAAACACAAAGCAATTTGAGAGCCGTAATTTTTGCCACATTGTACAGTGTTAATCAAATACACAGGCAGATTTGCTATTTCCACCTGCCCCCTGCCCCCTTCTCCCAGTGAAACAAGCCAGGGAAAGCCCAAGACGGGAAGTGTTCCCTCCTCAGCTATATCCAAGGGCAATCATGGCAGTCCTGGGGAGGTTAGATTTGGGACCTGGACAAGAGACAAGGAGATCACCTTGAAGAGGAGCCATATCTGTACCAAAATTGTTTAAACTGAAGCTGACATGGAAATGACGAGATCGAACTATGAAGAAAGAAAACAGTGAAACTAACTGGACCACGCTGAATATCATTAGGCTGGCTGACAGCCACCATGGTCAGAAGTCAGCCATTTTAGAATTTAACTATTTTTCTGCCCTGGCTGGTGTGGCTCAGAGGATTGAGAGTCAGCCTGTGAGCCCAGGGATCACCAGTTCCATTCCCATCATAGGCCAGGTCCCAAGTTAGGGGCGTGCAAGAGGAAACCAATCCATGTGTCTCTCACACATTGATGTTTCCCTCTCTTCTCCCATCTCCTCTCTAAAAATAAGTAAATAAAATATTTAAAAGAAAAAAAGAATTCAACTAGTTTTTAAATGTTATTAAAAATGCCAACTTTGAACACATTGGAAACCACCATTGTGTTAACTTCCAATCAAGTTCCTTCATTTGCCTGCAGACCCTGAATTATAGCTTTTTTAGCCATCTCGAGCACACTTATAATATACTTAATAGGTAGTAATTCTGCACCAATCTTTTTTTTTTAATTCAGACTTGCACATGGACTCTCCCATAAAATTATATGAGAGAAGTAGCCCTGACCGGTGTGGCTCAGTGGGTTGGACATCATCCTGCTGGTTAAAAATCTCCTATAATTACCTGATTTTGAAACAAAACACAAACATTTTAAAAGTAAGAGGCTCAGATATTCCTGCCTAATTGAACTACTCAGTGCCATCAACAAAATTTTACGTAAACAAAATTTAAATCTGACAAAGGCAGCTTCTCAACAGAACCATCCAAGGTCGTAAGTCAGGAAAAGACAAATTCTATCAGAAGCAGCTTATTAAAGTCTGAGCTATGTTAAATAAACAGACATTTACCAAAACGTAACTTTTTTTTCTGCTGGCATTTAAGGCAAGACAGTGCAAGTTGCTTAGCATCACTGGCTGGAGGAAACTAAGTGCCAGGTGTATCCTTAAGGGTTGAGACAACCAAACACGCCCCCACAGATTTCCAAAGACCACCCTTGTGAGCATGTACCACACTAGTTAGCATCCCTGATCAAACCCTAAAACACCCTTCAAAATACGTCTCTGATGAATTCCTTTAAAGCTCAGGCTTTACGATTTGGCGGGATGAAAATGTGGGTTTGCTGATCTCTGTTTTGCTTGTTTTCCTACAGAATCACACAAATAACCCCAAGGAAGAGTTATTAGATAAAACAAAACTGGAGGAAAACAAGAAGCTTTTAGATTAGATTATAATTATACCATTGAATAACTTGTAAAACATGAAGCCACGTCTGTGCTGACATGAAAGGAGTCGGCGAAATGAAAGCAGTGGCTGAAACGTGTGTGGTCATTGTACTTGTGTTAGTTATCTGTGCGGCGTTTTGAAAGAATGTGGATGAACTCATAAAAACCGTCAAATTGATTAAGGCATAGTCTTTAAACTGGGGACTTTTCAAAGTTATTTTAATGATAAGGGTGGTGAATTTCAGAAAGTACATGTTTACGTTGAAGTTTTTAGTAGTTTCAAGACAAGGTTCTGGAAAAGATATCTCGAATAAAAATATAAATAACTTTTTTGTTTTTAAAAAACTCCATTAATTAAACGTCTCTCAAAGGCAAGGTCGCTGTGCCAGCTGCAGTGTTACACGCTATTTTTAACCAGCTGAATGGGCTCATTTTGGCAGTCCGCAGTCTCCACGTTGCTACTCAGAAAGGCAGGGAAAGTGTCAGCAACAAAATTGAAACCAACTTTAGACTCAAAATACAACATAACACTATTTTTACTCATTTGAAATTTTGAGGGAATGTCAGACTGAACACGCTGCTAACGAGATGTTTTCAAATGGCACCACTGAATAATTCAGGGTATTGTGACATTTAAAAACACCGTGTCAGCCAAATATAATCGTGGTTTCAGCTTCTTCAGGAGTCCATTCATCAACTCCTTTTAAAATGTGAGGCCTCTCCAGTAGGGAAGGAGGCTGTTTTTTTAGGACCTTCTCAGTAATTTCAATGGACGAGTAAATCTCCTAACGTGGCTCTTACAGATCTCAGGATCAGTTTAACGGAAGGGATTGAAATTGAGATTGCAAGATGACATATTTTAAAAAGATTTTAATTACAACTTATAATTTCTTATCAATGTGGACCAGGATTTCTCTTTGTATTGTGCTAGCGAACAAAATACAGAAATACATTAGGTACGGACATTAACATAACACTGCCACTGTCACCTACAACTCCTACTGTTAAATTGCATCCCCCCAAAATGATACGTGAAGATTCTAACATCCAGTACCTCTACATGTGACCTTATTTACTGTGGTTTTCAGAGTATACGATGCATTTTGTTTTCTCCCCCCAGATTTGAGAGGAATAATGGTTGTTAATGCTGCTGCTGAGTTCTGTTTACATTTACATTGGTGAAATACTGTTATTCATGTTACTAAATATTTTACCACATTTTTTGCTTTAAAAATTTCCCCTATTTTCCTCCTCTAAAACCTAGGTGTGTCTTAGGGTCTGAAAAATACAGTAGTTCTTTCCAGCTGCGGCTGGACAACTGGCACAAGGCCACAGGCCACAAGACCGTGGGCAAGAGCAACCCCATCACTAGAAGCAAAGCTATGAGCTGGGGCGCCCTGCTGCCAGTGATAGGATTGGCCCCACAGTATACACACGGTTCGAATTCGGGGGAGCAGCAAGAAGTACAGAGCCTTGAGGCTGGACGTGCGCAGCTTCTCCTGGGGCTTGGAGTGTCGCATGTGCAAAACAAGGATTACTGACATTGTCCACAATGCATCCAGCAACAAACTGGTCCATACCAAGACACTAGTGAAGAACTGGGTCATGCTCATTGGCAACTATGTAATGCCCCTGGGCCACAAAAGGGGCCAAGCTAACTCCTGAGGAAGAAGAGAATTTAAAGAAAAAAATGATCAAAGAAAATTCAGAAGAAATATGAAAGGAAAAACAATGCCAACGGCCATGGCTGGGTAGCTTAGTTGATTAGAGCAGTGTCCTGATATGCCAAGGTTGCAGGTTGAATCCCCAGTCAGAGCACATACAAGAATGAACTAATGAATGCAAAAGTAAATGGAAAAAGAATGACAAAGTCAGCCATCTCCTGGAAGAGCAGCTGCACCAGGGCAAGTGTCTTGCGTGCATCGGTCCAAGACCAGGCCCATGAGGCCGAGCAGATGGCTCCATTCTGGAGGGTGAGGAGCTGGGGTTCTAGCTGAGGAAAATCAAGGCCCAGGAAGGCAAATGATTCCTCCTCCCTCCTATCTTAGCTCATGTAATAAAGGTGGTTCTTGTTCTCAAAATAAATAAATAAATGTGATCTTATTTAAAACTAGTGTCTTTGCAGATGGAATCAAGTTAAGATGAGGTCATACTTGATTAAGGTAGGCCCTAAACCAAATGCTCTTGTAACAACAATAACAACAACAACAACAACAAAAAAAAACAGAGACACAGAACACAGAGAAACACAGAGGGAAGAATGGCCATGAGAAAGTGAGGCAGACGTTGGAGATGTGCTGCTACAAGCCAAGGAATGCCTGGAACCACCAGCAACGGAGAGGCAAGACATATTCTCCCCTAAACTTTGCTGGGAGAAGGGCCCTCCCTGCCAACCCTTGATTTTAGACTTCCTGCCTCCAGATCAGTGAGAGAGAAACTTCCTGTTGTTTGATTAAAAGCCACCAGTTTGTGGTAGTTTGTTACAGCAGCCCTAGGAAACTCACACAACTCCCATCTCTATGGGTTAAGAACACCCAAATGGCCTCTGTTCTCACTGCCTAACTTTTCAGTAAAGTTTATAAATTAGAATTCATAAATCACTTCTCAGCCATTTGGCTAAGATCAGGCATAGAATTCATGAAGTATCTTATAAAGCAGAGTGATTATCTAGATTATGCGAGTGAGTCCATGTAAGATTACATCTGATAGGAGGGCACTGCAATGGGAAAAAATAAAAGAAAAACGTTTACGTTCACTGTCTCAGGTCAGCCCCATCGTGCTACAGACTATTTCGCTAAGGTGTGGAGGGAGAGAAAAACGACTGGCCCAAGGCGGCAAAGCGAATTCACAGTAGATGCTGAGCTGGGCCTTTGACATTTCTTGATTTTTAATCCAATATTTCTCCCCTGGCCCTCTGGAACGAGACTCCATTCTCCGGGACAGGAAGCCAAAAATATTTGTAAAAGAAAGTCTTCCCAGCATCAGAGTGTTTAAATAGCATGGTTCCCACACAATGCTCTCGAGATTGCTTTTCATATTTAAATAAGTATACATTCTTTACCCAAGACAAGTCTAGCATTTGTCATAAATCTAAAATCAATTTCCATGTACTTGGTTAGAGAGCTAAACTCTCGAGTTTTGTGACAGTAAAAACAAACTTCAACTATAATTGTGTTCTACTGAGTCAAAAAAAAAAAAAAGGAAAGAAAATGAGGGGGATTTATGGCGGCTACTGCTTCCAATATGAACAAAATAATTACTTTCTTTACCCTAGGATATTACTTATTAAAAAGAAATGTAAAAATAGTAACAACCTCATATTTCCCATCATGCTGTGTCACTCAGGGAAGTAACATTCAGGGGTTATTGGGGTCCTTATTTAGGATGATAGAAACCCCAGTATTGTGTTTGGGACACTCTTCAGAAGTTTGATCTAGTTTAATTCTTTGGCTGAGTTCTTGCCTTTGTTGAATTCTCTCCAAAGGTTAAGGTCAAAGGGGCACTGCTAACAGCAGGCCGCCAGTCTCTCCAAATGGATAAAAGACTGGAACTGGGAAAAGAATGCCGAGGCAGCAATGCCTTTTTTATTTGTACAAATCTCCAGTGATATTGAAGGTCAAGCGATCAGGGCTGAGATGGAAACAGTGTGTTTCCATTTTAAAGGACGGGGGAGGAAAGCTGGCAGATATGACGATGGGCGAAGTTTTCCTGGGGATCGGGGACTGAAGGCTGAAAGTTCCTAAACTTCCAGCAACATCAAGCTATCCTAAGCAAACCGTTACTTGTCACTGGAGCCAGTAGTTAAGAAAAAGTTACAGAGCCAAATTTGACAAAGGAAAGAAGTTCAGTCCTTGGCTATAAGAAATAGAGAAAAAACAATAAAACAAAAAACAAAACCCTCCAGAGGAGCTTGTTTCCCTCCTTGTTGAATTGCCTGCCCTTGCAGTTCTGGACCTGAACTTCACACTGAGAAGCATCGGTTGGTGATCCGCCTCTACATGTACTTAACACCTTGTCTTTCAAACATGCTGTGTCTCCAGGCAGATCTGGAGCTTGCCATAAATATAAAAACCATCACCAGTACCTGAGAGCTATCCCAATTAGCCGGAGAAGCAGCCTTTGCACACCACCTGACTCTGCAAACAGAAGACCTACCAGCTAGGTTTGTATTTGTGTTTTTGGAAAGCGTAGCAAACTCCGTCTGAAGCGCTGATGGTGACTGCCACGAGCACAGTTTTAGATTATTTCCTTCTTCCCTGAAGCTTTCGCAGGAACAAAGCTTGCCACCACATTTGTTTTAAAATTCCCACCTCACGTGAGTGATTTCTTGGCACAAAGAACCTTTCCTTTCATGTTATATTAAGAGCGTGTGTGCCACATTTCTTCAAACGGCCAGTTTTCCTCTCACAAACAGAAAGCAAGCTTCTGAAACCGATGCCAATCCTAAACGAAGCTACACGTGGGTATCCCAAATCCGCAGCCTCAGGAGAACTTTGATTACATCTACCCCAAACATCTTCATTGCTTGGCCTGAATCAGTCGATTTTGTCATGGTCCTTTTGTTTGTTTGTTTCTTTTGGCTAATAAGGAAACAATTTTCTGTGATTCTGGGTGCTAGAATCACAAGTGGTCTTCTCGCAGCAATGGAAAATATGATGACGACACTGAAAACTGTGTTTACTGCCCTGCAAACACACGTGCTCCCATCCTGTCACGTGGAAATCGAGGGCCCTTCATTGCGTCAGATGCCTGCCACTGGAATCTCTCTTTCCAGCCAAACAGGAAGGCGGAGGCACAGCAGGACCCCCGACAGCGTTCTCTTGATCGGGACCAGTTGATTTGTGATTGATAAGAAACACTATCTTGCCCCATTCATTCCGCAGGGAAGCACGCACAGAGGTGTTCCCTTCCTCCTCACCTCCTGAGACCCAGGGAAATCCGTGGCAGCTCCCAGCCATGCCAATGCCTCCCTCCCTTTTCCTGCTTTTCACCCCCAATCGTCATTGTGCTTTTGAGGTCAAACAAGAGATTTGATGACAAAAACTGAGAAATGCAGTTCTCCAGGGATTTGTCAGACTGTGTTTAAATTAACTTCTCCACAAGAGTGTTAGGCAAACGAGTATTTTATTCTGTTTACTATATCTGATACGGACAGAGAAGCGTTAACATTTTCATTTGGAGATTTCTCCTTTGTCCTTTCTGCATTCCTTTTCCATGTGAAGCTTCAGCACTGAACATATATAAGTAACCAGATCATGTTCCCCATTTAGTGTGTGGCTTTTGTTTTGTTTTGTACATCAAGAATAAGCGTTAACATTATCAAGCATTTTTCCTGGCTGGTACAGCTCAGTGAAATGAGTGCCAGCCTGCAAACCCAAAGGTTGGTAGTTTGATTCCCAGTCAGGGCACATGCCTGGGTTGAGGGCAAGGTCCCCAGTAGGGGGCGTGGGAGAGGCAACCACACATTGATGTTTCTCTCCCACTTTCTCTCTCCCTCCCCCTCACTCTAAAAATAAATAAAATCTTCTGATCAGCATTTCAAAGTACAAGATCTGATACCCTCTGGTTTCAGGTCAGAACTGGTAGAAATACAGAGGAATTGTCAGATGGGACTAGGCTCCCATCACGGCTCCCCGTTACCCCTGCAGACTTATCACAGGCATGCTACCCCAAACTCCAGCAACTGCTCTGTAAACTGGAACTAACGTCACCTCCCTTTCAAGGTTGTGAGAATTAGAAATAATGCAAAGTGCCTGGTTCTATGATTTCATGCATCTGTGGAATCTAATGAACAAACTGAACTAACAGGGAACATGGGGACAGACTCAGAGATGGAGCGCAGATGACAGCTAAGAGCATAGCGGGAAGGGAGGTTAGGGGTGGAGGGACTGAGTGAAAAGGAAAAAGGACTCATGGACATGGACAGCAGTGTGGGGATTGCTGGGGAGAGAGGGGTATAAGGGGACTAAATGATAAAGGGAAAAATACAACAAACATGAAATAGAAATTTAAAACTTTTTTAAAATAAAAAATACAGTGACTGGCTCATTATATTATTCTTGTCGTTGTTATTGCCAAAACCACTAATGCCCATAAAAACTACATGCTTAAAAGATACTTGTTTTATGGAGGAATGGATAAATATTTAAAAGGGCTCTCCTTAGATCCCCCCAGTTGCCTGTGGTTTAATTAATATGCCAAAGCCATGCCTCCCAGACTTTAAGGGACACACTAGTTACCTGGGAATCTTGTTAAAATGCATGTTTTGAGTCCGTACATCCGAGAATCTGAGTGTTCCCTTTCTCTTCACCTCCTGAGATCCAGAGAAATCCTTGGCAGCTCACAGCCATGCCAATGACTCCCTCCTTGTCCCTGCTTTTCACCCAAAATCATCATTATGTTTTTGAGGTCAAACAAGAGATCTGACACAAAACACTGAGAAATGCAGTTCTCCAGGGATTTGTCAGGCTGTGTTTAAATTAATTGTCCTCCTCCACAAAGACAGCATTAGACAGCTCTGGCTGGTGTAGCGCAGTGGACTGAGTGTCGGCCTGTGAACCAAAGCATCACTGGTTCGATTCACAGTCAGGGCACATGCAACCCAGGCCAGGTCCCCAGTTGGGGGCGTGAGATCTCTCACATGCTGTTGTTTCTCTCCCTCTCTTTCTTCCTCCCGCCCCCTAGAAGTAAATAAATACTCTTTTAAAAAGAAAATAAAAAAAGGTAAAGGGATTAAGTACAAATTGGTTACAAAATAGTAAAAGGACCCTGACCAGTGTGGCTCGGTTGGTTAGGCATCATCTCACAAAGCAGAAGGTCACTGGTTCGATTCCCAGACAGGGCACATGTTTAGGTTGCAGGTTTGGCCCCCACTCAGGGCACGCACGAGAGGCAACCTATTGGTTTCTCTCTCACATCAATGTTTCTCTCTCTCTCATTCTCCCTCCCTTACCCTCTTTATAAAAATAAATTAATTCATTAAAAAAAATTTTAAAGCATCTACTGCACACCACAGATGGACCTAGAGGGTATTACGCTGCTGCGTGAAATAAGCCAGTCGAGAGAAAGACAAATACCATAGGATCTCACTCATATGTAGAATCTAATGAATAAAACAAACAAACAAAATTGAAAGAGACTCACAGACATGGAGAAGAGACTAATGGATGCCGGAGGGGAGGAAAGTTGGGGAACTGGGTAAAACAAGTACAGGGATTAAGTATAAATTGTTTACAAAATACTCACAGGGATGTAAAGCACAGCCTAGGAATATAGTCAATAACAGTGTAATAACTGTGTATGGTGCTAGGTGGGTACTGGAAGTATCAGGGGGACCACTTTGTAAAGTACGTGATTGTCTAACACTACGCTGTACACCTGAAACTGATACAAAATAATACTGAGAGGAAACTGTTAATTAAAAAATAAACATTTTAAAAAACACCTGTTGCACTTCCAGTCATATAAAAGGACAGCACAAACAACTACGTACAGTACATACCTGAAAATGATAATGAACGACTGTTACTGGTTTATGTACTTACTGTGCCATCCCTTTCATCTTTATTTTAGAATGTACCTGCTACAAACCCAAAGCCTGCTGTAAAACAGCACACCGCGTTCACCGCAGCAGCCTCATACAGCTTGTGTTTGCTGAGTCTCTTTATCGCGTCATTCTCTTGCGCTTGATGTAATCTCGTGTTGTTTTACAAATGGAGTGTAGCCTAGTCCGCAGCAGTGTTCACAGCGCCCTAGGCCTTCACACTCATTCACTGACTTCCACTCACTGACTTGCCCAGAGCAACTTCCAGTCCTGAAGGAGCCATTCATGGTAAGTGCCCTAGAGGGGGACCATTTTTAAAAATTTATTATACTGTATGTTTACTGCGTTGGGAAATGTTTCTCCAATCCTTCCCATTGCATTACAACTGCTCACAGCAGTCCGCACAGTAACCTACTGTAGAGGTCTGTAGCTTAGGTGCCACCG
>PVKM010026375.1:0-19418 GCA_004027735.1 Carollia perspicillata | reverse complement strand
GAGGGTAATAAGGTACCATCTCCTACAACTGTGATACATCTCTCCAAAAAATACATTCTTCTTTTTTCAAATATTTTATTAATTTACTCTTAGAGAGAGGGGAAGGGAAAGAGAGAGAGAGAGAGAGAAACCTCAGTGTGTGGTTGCCCCTCATGTGCCTCCCACTGGGGACCTGGCCCGCAACCCAGGCATGTGCTCTGACTGGGAATCGAACCGGCAATCCTTGGTTTGCAGGCTGGCGCTCAGTCCACTGAGCCATACCAGCCAGGGCAGAAGACATTCTTCTTAAAGCCAATGAGCACATGAGGAGATATTCAACATCAATCATTAGGGAAATATAAGTCAAAACTACAGTGAGATGCCAGTACACTAGGATGGCTAAAATAAAAAAAAAATGACAGTGTTGCCAAGTGTGTGGAGAAATTGAAACACTGCTGGTGAGGATGTAAAATGGTACAGTCACTTTGGAAAACAGGCTGGCATTTCTTCAAATGATAAACAGAGTTACCAAATGACCCAGCAATTCCACTCCTAAATAGGTACCCAAGAGAAACAAAACATAAAAGCTGTACAAGAATGTTCATAACATCATTATTCATCATAGCCAAAAAGTAGAAAACTAAATATCCATCAACTGATAAATGGATATATACTATGTGGTATATCCATAGCATGGAATGTAATTTAAACTTAAAATAGCACAAAGAATATATGTCAATGAATTTAAAAATTTTTTAAATTAAAAAAAGGAATGAAACACCAATTCATGCTACAACAAGGTCAAACCTTGAAAACATTACACTAAATGAAAAGAGGAAGACAGAAACACTACATATTGAGTAATTCCATTTATATATGTTCAGAATAGGCAAATCTTAAGAGTTAAAAAGTAGATTAGTGGTTACCAGGGAAGAGGGAATATAGTGACTTCTAATGAGTATGAGATTTCTTTTGGAGATGATGAAAATGTTCTAGTGCCTGACAATCTTGTGACTATACTAAAAACCACTGGACTGTATATTTCATTATCTTTTAAATCTTTTTTAAAATTACATTTTAGGATCATGCTATTACAGTTGTCCCAATTCCCCCCCTTTGTCCCCTTCACCCAGCACCCCACACTCCCTCGGGCAATCCCCACTGTTCATGTCCATGGGTCATGCGTACAAGGTCTTTGGCTACTCGGTTCCCTACGCTGTACTTTACATCCCCATGGCTGTTCTGTAACCACCTGTTTGTACTTCTTAATCCCGCCACTTCACCCTTTCTCCTAAAACTCCCTCCCATCTGGCAAGCATCAAAGCATCCATATCCATGAAACCCTCTCCGTATCCATGATTCTGTCTTCTTGTTTGCTTAATTTGTTTTTTAGATTGAATTGTTGGCAAGTATACATTTAATTGTTCATAGCTTTGATATTCTTTTCTGAAATAAAGTCCCTACGTTTCATATAATGGTTTGGTGATGATGAATCCTTTTTAAAAAATTATTTATTTATTTTTAGTGAGAGGGAAAGAGAGGGAGGAAGAGAGAGAGAGAGAGAAACATCAATGCGTGGTTGCCTCCGGAGCACCTTCCATGGGGATCTAGTCCACCACCCAGGCATGTGCCCCAATTGGGAACTGAACCGGCAACCCTTTGGTTCACAGACCAGCACTCAATCCACTGAGCCACACCAGCCAGGGCTGGAACTGCTTTTCTCTTGATGCTTTTAAGATTCTCTCTTTATCTTCAACTTTTGGCATTATAATTATGATGAGTCTTGGTATGGGCATCTTTGCATCCATCTTGTTTGGGACTCTCTGTGCTTCCTGGATTTGCATGTCTGTTTCCCTCACTAAACTAGAGAAGTTTTCTTTCATTATTTTTTCAAATATATTTTCAGTTTCTCATTCTCTCTTCTCCTTCTGACACTCTTATGATGTGCATGTCAGAATGCCTGAAGTCGTCCCAGAGGCTGCTTATAGTACCCTTATATTTTTGGATTCTTTTTCCTTCTTGTTGTTCTGATTGGTAGTTTTTTGCTTTCTAATGTTCCAAATCATTGATTTGATTCTCAGCTTCATCCACTCTACTACTGTTCCCCATAAATTGTTCTTTCTTTCAATTAGTGAATCCTTCATTTCTAACAGGATCTTTTTTATGCTGTTGAGGTCCTCACTAAGTTCCTTAAACATCTTTATAGCCAGTGTTTTTGAAATCCGTATCTGATATATTGCTTATCTCCATTTTGTTTAGTTCTTTTTCTGGAGTTTTGATTTGTTCTTTCATTGGAGCCACGTTTCTTTGTCTCTTCATTTTGGCAGCCTCCCTGTGTTTGTTTCTGTGTATTAGGTAGAGCTGCTATGACTCCCTGCCTTGGTGGCATGGCCTAATGCAGTAGGTGTCCTGTGAGTTCCAGTAGTACAGCCTCTCCTATCACCCAAGCTGGGTACTCAAGGTGTGCTCTTCGTGTGGGCTGAGTACACCCTCCTCTTGTAGTCGGGCCTTGACTGCTGTTGGCAACTGATGGGAGGGATTTACCCAGGCCCATCAGTTGCAAGGATTGGCTGTGACCACTGACCACCAACCTCTACCCTCCATGGAGGATCAGCTGTGCAGGGGCAGGGTGGTGGTGCTCTGATGTGGTTCTGTAGCTGTCCACTGGGTGCACAGGCCCTAGGGTTTCCCAGGTGGTGCAGACCAAGGTCAACTCCTACCTGTGTTTTGCCCGAGACCACCCTGCCTGAGCTATAAAGCAACCTAGGATGGTTGGTACTTGTGCTGGGCTAGGAGATTACCAGGTGAAGCCAAGCTGCATATCTACACTGGCAGCTACTAGTGCCAGGCCTGGGGCCACTTGGCAAGAGGTACAAGATAAGAGGGTTGGGGGCTCACTGAAGCCCAGCTGTTACTTGTTTGAAAGGACTTAAGAAGTTGGGAATCATGAGCCAAGACCAGGCATTCATATGAAAAGACTACTGTTAACAGCTGTAAGTTGGGTGGGATGGAGTCTCGGGATTTCCAGAGCTGGAGTAGGGTGGGGGGCAAACAGTATTAGCCAGGTTGACGGAGTCTCAGATATGGCACCCGCCTGCCGGCTCTGTGGCTGTGCCCATCTTTCTGTCTGGGAGAAAACTGTCTCCCAGCTCTCACCTTGATGCCAGCCACTTCAGTTCCTCCCTGTCTGCCACTGGTGCCTTTCAAGCTGCTACTCCAGTGCCAGAGCTCAGAGGGGGTGAGTCTGAGTAAGTCTGTGTGTGGGTTCCTTCAGAGGAATTGCTTGGGACGCTAGAAGTTTCTTCCACCGACTCAATCTCTGCTGGTTTTTGCAGCCAGAAGTTGTGGGGGCTTATCTTCCTGACACTGGAACCCTGGGCTGGAGGCTGATGGAACCCTGGGCTTGCACTCTTCCCTGCCAAGATATCCCTCCTGAATTTTTACCCACCACACATGGGTGAGGGAGCAGCCTGTCCACGTCTGTGCTCCTCCTACCCATCTGGATGGATGTGGTTTCTTTAATTCCATAGTTGTCTGACTTCCATTCAACTTGATTTTTGATGGTTCTGAGTGATGGCTGTTCTACAATTTCGTTGTAATTTTGATGTGGTTGTGCAAGGAGGCGAGCCGGATTTACCTATGGCACCATATTGACTAGAAGTCTCCTTGTAACAGGGTGCAGCCAGGGGGCCCCCAAAGAGGAATTTGTAATGGGGTCCATAACTAGGGATGTTCAGGAAATATTAAAAAAAAATAGGATGCCATCACCCTCACAAATATCACCCGAGGGATGGGACACATGGGGCAGAGCCATTGAGAGTTGTTCTGCATAGCAAGTTTTGCAAATAACCTCAGGCATGATCATTTAACATATCTATAACTTTTAACTGGTTTCATGGATATGTTAAATCTCTGTGGCCTTGCTTTGAGCCTGGGAGATGAGAATGACTTCAACCCATGACCTAACTAGGAGGCAACTCCCCCTGGTTACAGCACCTGCGTAAGAGCTTGGAGATGACTGGTTCCACGCCACAGGGCCATGCCTGCCCAGACTTACTATGGCAGCCCAGAAAAGCTGGAAAAATACAGCAATGCTGGCAGGTGTAGCTGATTGTGGGAGGAGTTAGAAATGGGGATGCAGAGGAAAATTGGCACTGGGATTTAAACTCAGGTGCAGCAGCCATGCAAGGGGCAGGATCATGCAGCTTTGGTGAAAGGGAGGGGATGAGAGGGCTTTGGAGAAAGGGGGATCCACACAGCTTTGGAGAGAAGGGAGAACCGTTGAGTTTTGGGGCTCCCTTTGCCATGCAGCTTAGGAAGCTGGAAAGCAAGATGTAGCAGCGATGCAGAGCTCTTTCTTAGCGGTTTGGAAGGATGCAGGAGAGACACTGTGGGAAGGAAAAGGGTGAAAGGACTCTTGCTGGTGGGCCAGGAGAAGGTGCCATGTGGGTTTGGGTTAAGAACTGGAGGCTGCAGCGGCGACACAGCTGATGGTGCTGGGAACCGAGGGAGGCCTGCCAGCAGAGAACAGATTACTGGGAAAAACTGGGGACTACCTGAGCCACAGACCACTATTTCTTTTCCTGAGATATGGTACCCCAGACTGGGCAAAGTGGGGGAGGAAGGACTGTGTGTATTTGTGGGTGTTTTAAGGGACTTTGGGATTTTAATGAAGACCTTAAGTCATTACTCTTAAGTCTGTACAGGTTTTGAATAAATAATGCCTTTCCTTTTCACCAACCTCTGACATAGAGAGCTATATTTCCCTGACAGCAGGCAAGGTGAACCTAGTACAGGGGGACCCCAGCAGGAGAGGGGTCCATTCAGTAATAGTATTTTGTCCCCCTACATGCGTCCATTTGGTAACACCCTGTTAATCTGCACGGTACATTTTAAAGATGTGAACTTTATATTTGAGTTATATTTCAACAAAAAAATTAAATAGGAAAGAAAATGACGAAAGTGACCGGCATCTAGCAGACACTGTTGGGGCCCCATCCATAGCCCCTTGTCTTTACTCTTGCAGTTCACTGAACTGGCTTCTTACTGCCAGCACCTGCCTCTTTTTTTCTGGTAACAGGAGCCTGCTCTGCTCACGCGTGTTGGCAGGCCAGTAATGCCAGGTGACTGGTGTCTGCTTATGGCAGTCCTCACTAGGGGCTGGCAGGAATTCACGTAGGAATTCCTTCGGGCATGGTAACTGCTCCCAGAGTTCCACACCAGAACTAGGCTCCACTTGCCTGCAGCGATAATCCTCCTAGACACACTCCATTGCTTCCTTCCCTCCCTGAGCTCGGTTCCCCACTCCCCTCCTGGTGCTTCCTGGGATTGCTTCCCAAATAAAACATGTGCACTGGAGTCCTTGCCGTAGCATCTGCTCCTGAGGGAACTTATATAGACAGAGACACTTAAAAATGAAGGACAGGAGACTCTGCTTGGTTAAAAAAACTGACATGGGATTTCTACACTATTAGTAACGATAATGACAAAAAGCATATAAAATCAATAAATATGAGCAATTACTATTAATAATTCTTTATTTTCAAGTCAAATATTTCATCTCAATAGTTTACCAGTTCTTATGACTGTTATATTCCTTAAAAACGATGTCAGGGCCCTAGCCAATGTAGCTCAATTGGTTGTAGTGTTGTCCTGTAAATTGAAAGGGCACGGGTTTGAATCCTGGTTAGATAGAAACTGATCGACGTTTCTATCTCACAGAGATGTTTCTCTTGCCCTCCCTCTTCTTCTCTCTAAAATCAATAAGTGCGTCCTCAGGTGAGGATGAAAAAATTTTAAAAAGAACCCCAAAACAAGAACAACTTATATGTCAGAGAGAAGGCTTGTATTACCAGACCCAGTCTACACACAGGTGATTTAAGGTACAATGTCCTTCTTTAAGACTTTATGGTAAACCAGTGGAAAGACAGGCCTCGGAGTCCAGCATACCCATGTCTTCTCTATAGGACCATAGCAAAATATGTCCGTGGATCGCTATTCTGCTAAGAACCTTTTCCCCAAGAAGGCCTTCAACTTGACATAGAACCTGAACAGAATTCTCATTATCTTCTCAAGTCTCTAGGAAGCAGAACCTTGAAGTTTCCTGTGTTTGCCAGTCCAGGCTGTTTTCTAGCCAGCTTAGCATTTAACGTAAATCCTTTCTGCTCTAGTCCAAATCCATTAATTTCATGCTCACTGAGAACCAACTATACCCCCAACCCTGTGGTAAATCCAAGGATGCAATGGTGAGCAAGCCATAGAGCTTTGCCTTCAGGAATTTACGGTCTTTGTGTCTGGGCACTCGTGACAGAAAACAGTCAACTTCTTTAGTCCTTGCTCATTTGCAAACCATTTCCAACCCATCTGCAAAACACCAACTGACTGATTCTTTCGTATAAAGCAATTCTGCTAGGACCTGCAGGACCCTGCGAGGACCCCATCAGAGAGCTGTATTGTGGTTTGATATTATAGGTGTATCATTCAGGGTCTACTGCGCTGACGAGAGTGTATCTTTTTGGTCTCCTGGGCTATCAGGCAATGTCTGAATGGTAGGAGGGCCTGGTGGCGGCAAAGATACCTGAATCGGCAGGGAGGCTGCAACTCACCTGGTGCTTTTGGAGCTCCTGGACATACCTTGTCATCTCCTCTTCTGTCTGGGTCTGGACCCCCTTCTGATTCTTTCCTGCAAGAAGAACCAAGGCTCAGAGCAGAGGTGGCTGAGGGAAGCCAGTTAGGGATCCTGTTGGTATCTACTTTCTAGGTCCTTAATTTCACCTCCCATTTCATTCGTTGAAGAAGAGTGAATTACTCACATTTCTCTGCTGCCTCCAAAGCAACACACTGAAAACAAAACAATCTGCCCCCACTGTTTTCTGGCCTCTGTTCCTAGTGTCTTCAACTGTTCTGCACATCCGCTCCAGGACTGGCCTTGCAGAAAGGGCTACAGAGAAAACCCCGATCCTGACCCTGGAATTCTTCTGGGGCAGGGATTCCCTACCAGTCACAGACCCTTGAGAACATTTCAGAGTACAACTGCTTAGACTGCGTCTTCAGAGACTCTGATGTCGTCATTGTGAGGTGGGGCCTGGGCACAGCGTCCCAGAATGCTCTCAAGGTGGTTCATATGTACAGCCAGGGTCGATAACAACACACCTACAATGTTTACCGAACTTGCACGTGCATGCGCGTGCGCGCGCACACACACACACACACACACACACACACACACACACAATTATAGCATGTATCTTAAAAACACAGGTTTCCAAACTGCTCGTTGGCAGATTCTGATTCAGGAGGTTTGGGATGGAACCCAGGAATCTGGGCATTAACTGAGAAGAGCACTCGCTGGGAAACGCCGGTCCACCGCGGCTTCCTGACTTAAGCACCAAGCGGCCCCTCGCGGCGATTTCCCTCAGTTCCGGCTCCAGCTGGCCCCAGATCTCGGTGCCCCTTCTTTTCTATGCCACTGGGGTTTAGGATCTAACTGTCAAGTCCTAACCTGAAAGTCCCTTGGAATGCCACCTCTACAGTGTCCTCTCAGACCCCTGGCCCACGCACCAAGACACACTAAGGCCTCTGGGGCGCCACCATGGACAGTGCCCTTTATACCCACGTAGGGCTCTGAACCTGGGCCACCCAGGGAGGGTCCACAGTCCAGTGCTGCTGTGAAAATGAGCAGTGTCCTATGGGGGCAATCATTTGGATTTTGTCTGATGCATGTGATGGGTCTCATTATCCAGATGATTGTACCGGCTGTTCACCAACTGCCTGTGTCCTAGAAATGGACGGCTACCTCTGCTAAGCCAGACCAGGAGCAGTTAGGCGTGGACAGCTACAGTGGAGAGTTTTGGGAAGATGAGTACAGGATGCTTCCTGGTTGAGGTACTGTTTTAAGATGTTCTCTCTTGGCTTCAGTAGCTCCTGTGTGCTTGGCCTGGCTACCTTGGCTTTGATTTGGCCTCCAGCAACTTCTAGGCATTTCTAGTCTCTAAACAGCCTCTTCCTGCTCTTTCATCCGTGTCTGAAGTTAGATTGGCTTCCTGCCCTTTCACAGTGAGAAGAGACTCGGTCCCAGGGAGTGGGAGATGAGGGATCCCCTGGGTAGTACTGAGTTCCATTTGTACTAGGGGTGTTGTCTGGCTTTTTGGTATTGGCTTTTTGTCCAGAACCACCCCTTCTTGGATCCTCCACCTCCAGTTAGTTATTAGATTACCTGACCTTGAACATGATCCTAGGACCAGCCTGCTTTTTTCTCGTCTCGGTTGGCTTTTTAAGATATAATTTTAAGTTCACTCTAGGTATAAATTTTGTGCTTGACTTCTTCCAACTGACCTTTCTTCCCAGAGTAGATGTGACCTGGCTTCACCCTTCTCTGTTTTGCCTCCATTCTGAATGGTGCTTGTTTTTCCCCCTAGGTCCCAGCTTTAATCTTAGACATCACTGTAACCCAGAACCTCGACAGGACCCTGGTGGTTCCAATATATACTCTGGCTTCTGCATTGGTCCCCCAAACTCTGACATCTCTGTATCCCCAACCCACCCTGCACATGTCTCAAACACACTGACTTTCTCTTTTTTAAAGGAACATCTAATTCTGTCAGCCCAAAGAAGGTCTACAAACATTTTTCCTTTTTCTCTTGAGGATGGGTGGTGGGGAGGAGTCTTTTCATCTCCAAACGCCTGAGTCTTTTACACAGACTTTCTAAGCTGTTGTAAGGATTACGTGGGTTATGTAAAGCGCTTAGAAGAGCACCTGGCACGCTGTTCTCAATAACTAAGTGTGTGTTCTCATTATGGCCATTACTACTCCAATCTCATATCAACATTGGATCTTGCCCTGGGCCTTGAACCTCCTGCTACCCAGGTTCCTTGCTCCCAGCTACCACCTTACTCTTCTCCGTCACCCCCACCCGGACTTCTCTCGTGGTGATTTCAGGAAGGACACTCTCTCCCCATTGCTCCTTCTTTCTGCCTGGGGCACGGCTCACCGTCACAGGTCATGGCCGTGCAGACCCAGTTTCCGCAGGCACAGACGCAGCGGTTACAGTCCACCTCGGTCTCCGCTCCGTCGGCATACATTTCATCCTCCAGGGCACACTCTGTTGGGACCAGATAGAGGGGCGATAGTTTAGGGTGAAGGTGGAACAGAGCACCTTTATGACAGTCTGTGTACCTTACCCTTTCCCCAGACAAGACCTGCCTGTCCCTCACAGGCACCATATCTGAGCAAATGCTACCAACAACCACAGGTTTGGGGACCTGAACATCACCATGGAGATGATGGGCTGGAGCCAACCTAGAACTGTGGAAAGGAATTTTCTTAGCAAGCTCTGGGGGGTTCCATCAATTCTAGCCCTCTCAAAATGCTGCCACTCCCTGTAACTCCCTGTCTTTGATCACACATACTCTTCTCTGGAGGGTTGAAGGATGGGTTGAGGCACTTGAGGAACTCTTGGAAGCTGAGTTTCCAGTCAGCATTTTCATCAGACAGTTCAATGAGAGCGTCGACACAGAGTCCTCTGAAACAAAACACGGGAGAACGGGTCACTCGGCCCCCAGCTTCACTCCCGAAGAAAGGAAATCGGCACCCGGACCACATACACCTGGAGCCCCCGGGGGCGGCCAAGCAAGTGACTGTTAATTGAGAAAGTTTCTCTCTACACTGACCTCCCACATCCATCGACCATCCTGACTCCGGTAAACATCCAGCCTTCAGTTTGTTATGCCAGATGTCGGATCGCTCAAATGTTCCTCGCAAGGCAACTACAATTTCCTGAATGGTTCTGTCCAATTATGATGGACAAATGTTTCACTACCTGCACACTTTCTACCAGTAACTGCCTTTCCCTACGGTATAAACCAACCAAACTAGGAAAATCAGGACAGAAGAGAGGGTAATAGATGATATGAAAGGAATGTGGGATCCGAAAGAATGTGGAGTTCAACAAGCACCACCATTCTAGAAAGAGATCTTCCAGAAAAGGTCCATAGAATCCCAGCTCCCTCAGCCTCCTGGGGCTGGGACCTGAGCCCTGGTCAGGCACTGACTACCCAAATGGCCCTGAGCTAACTATTCAGCCTTCCTGCGCCTGCTGTCTCATCTGTGAAGTGGGGACAAGGGGTCCTCCTTCACTGGGACGTTATGAAGAGCAAATGCTGCACTTGTGTGAAATATTGTCTCACTTTAGGTTATCAAAATATGAAGGGTTTCCAGACATTATGTATAGGCCATGGACTATCATTGAGGAGAATCTTTCTAGAATCTGGGCTTCATGCTTTGTACTTCTTTTGAATGAAGTGGTGCTTAAACTATTTTTAATTCTTACCAGTGTGCTGGAACCACACCAGAAGTTTCATTTTTATTAATATTTACTCTGGAATAATACCAGAAATACAGAGGGATGTACTCACATTTGTAATAATTAGGGTTCTCTACGTGAAATAGCACCAATTATCTTAAAATCAGAACTAAAATTATTTCAGATGTACAGTTAGGTAATAATACATTAAAGTAATTCCTTCAGAAAATTAACCGTTAAAACATTACTCACAACACCCAGAAACAACTTTGCTCTGATGCAATCTTGGTCATTTATTTTAAAATTACATTCTTTTATTCCTTGCAAGTTCTAGCCAAAAACAATAACCACCTGATCAGATACCAGGGGTGCTCATTTATTAATTCACAAAGTTCATAATGTTCACGGAACAGACCAGGACAGAGTTCCTGTTTTGCGTCTGACTTCATATTGACACTGGTGGCTCCTTTGCAGGCAGGAAGGGTTTCAAATCCCCTTTCGGGTCCCACCGTCCCCTCACGGCCCCCTCCCTGGCCCCCTCACCCCACTCACCTAAGCAGCTTGTTACTCTCCTGGTCTGCGTAGGTGGTGATGTTGATGGCGGTTTCATTCTGCTCCACGAATTTCAGGAATTCGCTGGAGTCCAGGCGAGAATCACCATTATCAAAGTTCTGGAAAGGGGGTGAAGGGGTCTTTCAGGAACATTTTGTAGAACCCAGTTCCGGCATTGCCCCACTCAGCTTGGCCCTCCTCTGGTTCACCTTGTTCTTGACATGTTCCAACCAACCCTGCCCTGGCTGGGCCTCCAGAGAGCTACAGCACCCAAGCCTCAAATCCCTGGGCCCCCAGAGAAAGCCCCAAGAAGAGAGAGTAAAAGTGCGTGGGTAGAGGCTACTGAGAGCCTTTCAATCCCAGACCCTCAGGAGGGCAGCAGCCTGAGCACAGCCTGCAGTGGCCAAGAAGCCTGGGGCCTTGAGAGACTCTGCAGACAGTCTCGGTGGCACCCCTGAGGTCAGGCCAGCCACCACGCCACATTCTCAAACCCTAATGAACACCTAATGACAAAGCCGGGAGTCAGAACCTCTGCAGCAGAGTCCAAGATGTGTATTCCTAAGACGCTGCTTGGGAACAATGACAAAGGTGGCCCTCAGAGCTCACGGGACCATTTCTTACTGGTTGATTTCCAGCTTCAGTCGCCTGCTCAGTGCTTAACTTTCACACTGGTGCCCCTCACTGGCCGCACCAGGGAGAAGTCAAAGGCCAAGGGCCTGCATCAAGAACCTGTAGTCAGAGGTGCTGCAAAGTCCCCATCACTCTGCCCTGTGCTGTAGGCCCCACTGCAGACATGTGCACAGGTCCTCAGCTCACCGGGGGCAGGCTGTCCCCATGACCCAGCTGACACCCCACGAGCACAAGGTGAGGGTGCCGTGAGCTCAGGCATTGCTCCCACTTTGTCAAGAGAATAAACCAAGACCTTTCACTCTGGCCTTAGCTGCAGGTGGAGGTTGTCAATTTCAAGGCAGGGATGAAATTCCAAGTTGGACACTTTTGTTTTCCTAAAATAGTTTCAATGAAAAAATTTTTTCTTTCAAAATTCTTTTCTTAGGCTGCCTCATATTTCTGCCCTAGGAAATAATCAGCACCCCCATGGTACCTTCTAGGTGGCTGCCAAGAGGGCATAAGGAATTCTGGAAGGAAGGTCTGCCCAGGTTTCTGGGTAGTGGGCGAAGGTACAGCTCCCACCTCTCCTTCCATTACCGTCGTGGGCACATGTGTGCCACTTTAAGGTGGTAAATCTTTCCATGCGTGTACAACAACAGGGATGTGTAAGACAACTATGACGGCCTTGTTTAGCGCTTGTGTATCACTCTTGTCCGAACTCCTAGGAAGAGATCTCACATGTGGTCACTCACTAACTACACAGTCACCCTGAGGAAACTTCCCTGAGTGTTCACCTGTGTAACCCTGATTAGTTAAGGGAAAGAAATGAAATAAAGCTGACCGGGTGACATACTTAGCAACGTAGAACTTTTCTGAGTCCAAATGTTGCAAGTGCTGGGCAGACCAGAGCAACTCTTATGGAGCCTAGCTCCATCAGAGCCCGAATCAGACGGAGTGTGGGGAGAGGAACAGTCCAGCGGTGGCTGTAGACCCAGAGGGCACCAGGGATGCCCGGACCTGAAGACTGCAGCCCAGGCAGCCCTCAAAAGGCAGTGCTGAGTGCACTCACTTCACATTCCCTGGGACCAGAATCCAGGCCTGCAGCTGAGAGAGGGGCCAGCTTGCCTGTACTCATCTCACGAAAGCCCCGCTGGGCTTCCCCAGGCCAGGTCTATATGTGGAACCCATAGGAAAAATGAGGTCTGATACCAGCCCTGGAAACAGCCAGGAATCCCTAGGGGGCCTGCATGCGCAGGGGTTGGGGAAGTATCATGAACTTGGACCACGAACCAACCTTAATTCACGTGGCCTCTGTTCAACCAACCATCTACAAAGGCATAGTACCTCCTTATTCCTACATTTCCCAGCTTTATACTTGAGATAACCTGTTTCTTCTGTGTAACCACAGGGTTGTGGGAAGGCAGGCAGTGTGTTATGAGGCCCATGTTTGAGGTTTATTACAAGTTTAGAGGCTGTTGAAAGGAGGTGGGCTAGGCCAGGCCTCACTCACGTACAGTAGCTGGGATGATGGGAAATGTAATACCAGGGTAAGGGAGACAAGAAGGCCGGGTCCAGTCTCAGCCTGGCCACCCAGAGTCTGCCACCTAGAGTCCAGGGTGTGTGAGTGACACGGTCACGAAAGGCTCTTTCTACCTGGGTCTTTCCCTCCTCATTCTGCTACGCTTTCACCTAAGAAAGAGTGACCGAATCACCAGCTGAGGTGAGAGTCTCCTAATGGTCTTCGCCACATTCTGATTAGATTTGCTTTTTAACTAATTTTGCGACAAGGAATGCCAGCTGGGCTAGAGGGCAAGTCACTGGTTCAGAAACAGTCCCTGTGAGATATCAGATCACTTATCAACAGGCAACTGTTTGCCTGGGGGGAGGGAGTCTCCCTTTGAAGACTGTACACACAGGTCTCAGGTGGTCATCAAAAAGGAGCAGCGGAGGACATACAAAGAGCTTCCCAGACAAGGGAAAGCTAAAGGAGTTCATCACCACCTCCATGTGCACTGGATCTCAGGACTGTACTGCTGGACTCCCACTGCCTGAGCTGGTCACAAGGCCACTGTCACTGCTCCACAGAAGGAACTATGATGAGGAAACACTCAAGGACTCTCCCAGGTTTGTATTTCCTTGTGGGGTGGCCATGGGAGAGGGAGTTTCCCTTTCTCTAGGGCTGACCGGTCTTTGGCCCCCAACTTCGGATTACCTTAAAGTACTTGTCCAGAACTTCACTGTAGTTGCTGCCTTTGGAGAACCAGCCGTCTGGAATGATCTCTGCTTCCAGCCACTGGATGATGCGGCGCCGGAGCTCATCACGGTTGGACTGATAGCAAACGACTGCGGGAAAGGGCAAGAGGCCAGCTGAGTGTCCCTGGGACCCACCATGTGGGAGCCCCGTGCCGGGGCTCTGAGGGCGGCATCGCACTGAATTCCATAGCACACGGGGAAACAGGAGGCTCGCACACACGTCCCAGAGGAGCCAACCCAGGGCACACACTGGAAATATCTGACCCAGGATCCGAACTCATGTCTCTAAAGAATGTATGAAGACCAGTAACACTGAAAAAGAGAGACTCTGTTGCTTGGGTGAGAAAAAAGGGAAGAGCAGCAAAATAAAGGACATTTTCATTAACTTTATGAAGCTGAGGGGGAAATAATCAATCAATCAACGGAACAGCTCTCTTGGCTCAAAGATAAGCTGAAATAATAAACGAATAAACAAGAACATTGCGATTCTTTATGCCGCTGGATTTCTGATCCCCTCTGTATAGCTTTTCTCTCTCTCATCCGCTGCATCTGTCAAGACTTTCCCCCACCTAGAATTCACAGCGCTGCATCATCCTTTGTTATACACAGCAGAAAACGAGGCCAAGGGAGGGCCCTGCTGAAGCCGTGTGAGCCACATGGAAACAACGGCGGGGCTGAGGATGGGGAGGCAGAGAAGGGAAAGGGGATTCCTGGAAGACAGTATGTTAGGATGTGGAAAGGGCACTGAGCCAGCCAATGAAAATCTGGCCACCTCCCCCACTCGGCCACTGTTTGGCTGTGTGATTCAGGGAAATTCACGTGGCCTCCCCGAGACTCAATATCCTCATGTATAAGATAATTACAAGAAGACCTACCTCATAAGGTTATTGTGAAGACTTAGGGGAAAATATATGCTAAAGGAGTCTGTAACAATAAATCATGATGAAATTTTACTTTTTATTCATAGAAAATCACAGAAGAAATCTTACTGGCATTTTAAATTATCTCCTTTCAAAAAGCCGTGCCTTCTGACTCTACTCAGCGCACGACATCAGCATGTCTTACAGAGCATCGGAGGAAGGACTCAGTGGCTTTCTTGTCCTTGCAGTTCAGTCGCTACTCAGAAAAATGCAAAACACAGCCAACGTTCTGACCCCACCAGATGCTTCACATGGCAAACAAAAAAGTGAAGTTTTGCAGCTTTCTGAGCTATGTTGAAGAGCAACCAGTTAGTTGGGGATCACTGGGGCTGACACGTGGAAGATCTTGTGATCTTCAGCAGGAACTTCGGGGACATGAAATTTCCATCATGAAAGAACTTCCTCCCTAAGATGCACACTGCAGAGAAAGAGGCACTCACCGGGGCTGGCAGAGGGGCTTACAGACTTCTTCTCTGAAAGACAAAAGGAGAACATGCATAATGCAAAGTAAAGAAAAAAAAAGCGTCAGTGTATTTCTAGGACTAAAGCTGCCCCACATTAAGGGAGTCACTTGTAACTTTTTCATTCTTTTGTCTTAAGCCGTTGTCTCCTATTCTTCTTCCAAGACCCAAGTTTATGGGTCTTTTCTTTCCTGCTTTGTTTGACATTTTCAGGCCACCAAGGTCCCTCCTGGTCTCACACCTCGTCTGGTTAGGTTGAGGGGTGGGGGAGGTCACTGGGACTTCAATAATTCATGTGGAATCACTGTAGACATGGAAATGGAGTGGAGACCAACATGTGGGAAACAGCTTCTTATTTCTCCAGGGAAGTTCAAGGCTGAGAAAAGCAAGGCCGAGGGCTAGTTTCTAATGAGCAATAAGCGTGGGACCCCTTCCCTCTTATCCTAATGACAATGGTTTGAGTGTAAAATGCAGAAAATATAATAACACCAGGGCTGAGAGGTACCCAGATTTTAAAAGCATGGAAAAAGTGAAACTTACCTGCTTTTTAAAAGATACAGAATGCACTTAAACACTTCCTTACTACTGTTGATTGCTGATGAGGCCCCCTATCCACTATCTAGCTGCAGACAGAGCTGGAAGCCCCCCTGAGGGTCTGATGCAGGAAACCTTGGGGACAGGCCTGCGCCATCCTGGATGAACCAAGCAGGCTCACAAGTGCCAAGAGGATACGTCTCAAAGAACCTGGGTGGTCTCCACAGCTTTGGGTGCTGTGGTCAGGATGGAAAGGACTTCTGGAACCCACGTCACACTGCTCTGCTCCCTGGCCCCCCACGGCTGCAGCTGGGATGTGGTGGTGAGAGCATTCCCTACCTTTGCAGTGTCCATCATAGTCAACCTGGATTTTGGATCCCGTGAGGCAGGCATCTCGATGCAGCTCACAGTGGTTGAGGTAGGTCTTGCCGTTGCTGCCACACACAGGCCTCTTGTGAGGTTTGCATTGCTGAAACAGATCGGCAGAGGGTGTTTGTGCAATCAAGGGTGCCAACACACACAGGAGTGTGCACGCACACGCACACAGACCCATCTGGTGGGGACTTCTCACCAGCAGAGCTGGCCTCTATCCAACCAGGGCAGGGGGAGCCTCGGCTGCGGCACCTGTGACCTACCCCGCTCAGTGCTGAAGACACCTTGCCACTCTGCAGCCCCACATGGCCCTGTGTGCTGATCCAGGTTCAGGGTCATCTCCCCCATCTGGTAAAGATACAGACCCCTGCCCCACCCCCATCAAATTAGCAAAAAGGGCATTTTTACTAGAATTCAGGAATTTGGATTTTTCTTCACTTTGTCACTTTGTAGAAAGTCATTCGGTGTATTTAGATGATCTAAGATCCCTTAAAATTCCAACATTCCATGACACAAAACAGCCAGAGCTGAGAGCTCGAAATGTGGAGACTGAAAGGCAGGTAAACGCTCCAATTCTTCAACTCTTCTGGGGACGAACCATAAGGATCTTCCCTCTCTTGCTTTGTTTAGTATTTTGGGGCCATTGTGTTTTCCTCCTAATCTTAGACACAGCTGCCTGCTATGCAGCTGGGGTGGGGGTGCCCGGGCCTTTGTGAAGGACCACGGCACGTCATGAGGAGCAGGGAAATGGACTAAAGTTCACTTGGCAACTCAGGTCTACTTTGGCTACTTACAGTGCCATGGTAACAGGCAAGCTCAGTTTCCTAAGACTTCTGTGGTTTTTGAAAGGCGGGAGAGGGGAGCAAGTTCAGCTCAGGCCTAATGAAAGGACTAAAGCAAGAGCAGATGCAGCGAAAAGAAACCCAGATCACAGGATGGGAGGTAGCCCAACTTTTCCAATTAACAGGCAAGAATACGAAAGCCAGAAAGGCGAACTGCACCCAGTCGATTCTCATTACTGAGTTCTATGTGCTGGGCACTCGGCAAAGCCGAATACGGTCTCTGTCTTCATAGCAGCCAGTGGCAACAAGCTTGCTCAAAAGTCACACAACTGTTTGTGGTTGAGGTGAGACCAGAGGCCAGTTTCCTGACTCCTAAGTCTGGGCTTCAGCCACCACACAGTGGCCAGTGCATCTCCAGTGAGGCCCTGCCAGGCTTCCCAGCCTGCCTGTTTTTCAGGCTTCTACGCTGAGGGACTTCCTGCTGGGCAATGGATCAGGATCCTTCACGTGGGGACTAAGTTGGGTGTATTTATTTGCAGAAAGACAGACTGATTTTGACAGAAGCGGGGGGAAGGGCACACATCTAGGGTACTTTTGTTTGCCTAACAGGTGAGAACTTATCAGGATCCTGCTTAGGAGAGAAGTATTTCTTGAAAGCTCACTTTTTGCTTTTTATAGTTTATTTCAAACCAAAGCAAACCTGAAAACCTGCATTCTGTCTATTTAAAAAAAATGTACATATCTTAGCAAGCCCTAGTGGGAATCAATCCTACAGAAATAAAGACAGCAACAAAGGTGTTATTATTTAGTGGGAAATGAACTAAGTGTCCATCTGTAGGAAAATGATTACATATGTCTGGTTCTTTTGTACCACTAAAGATTAAAATGTTACAAAATGAGTTAGAACTATACATGCTGATCTGCAGGGCTTTCCATGTATATGAATGAGTACAAAATGCAAGTTGCATATCTACATATCTACATATGTATATGTTATGACCCCATTTTTGTATAAAATAGATGGAAACCATAGCTATATGTTTATAGTAGCAAAGGAAAAAATGTGGAAATATATACCACACTGTTAACACTGGTTAACTCAGACTAACAGGATTTGAAGGTTATGCAGAAGATTATTAATACTGTTTGTACAAATATCTGTACTTACTTGACTTATTTTGTAATGTAAAAATCTGGTAAAGCTAAATGTTTTTTTAAAAAGGAAAAAGTATCCCTGCATTCACTCCTGGGATGAAAATTCTACTCTGTTCAGATAGACAGGGTGTGCTTTCATAGAGATGATGAAATTGTTTACACTGCTGTGCCAGCTGGCACGTCCAACACGGTGGCCGCACGGGCCTCGGCCCCTCTCCTCTGGCTCCTGACCTCAGGACTTACCTCGATGCAGAGGCAGGTGGGCTCTCCTCTGGCTCCTGACCTCAGGACTTACCTCGATGCAGAGGCAGGTGGGCTCTCCCTTCTCTGTAACTGCACATTCCCGGCCAGCTCCACAGAACACATTGGCACAGATCTTGGATTTGCTCTTCAGTTCTTCCTAAAACACAGAATCACAAGAAAACCATGTCACTGAAACAAGCCCATCTTGGGATGGGCCAATGGTGGTGATTATCTTTCAAGTACAGGGCTCCGTCTGGAGTCAGGGCTCACGGTGTGGAAGGGTCCTGAACGACCCGCAGCTTCCCCAGAAGCCAGAAGCTTCTCACCAGCCTTGCCAGCACTGCTCCAGCCCAGGCCACCTCTGAGTCCCTAAGATCCTGTCTTAAAGAGCAAGAGCTCCTTTCTCGCACACTCCCTTTTTTCTAATGTTTATCAAGTAACATAACATTATCTGTTACTTGCCAACATTATGCTACGGAATGGAGATACAAAGGCACAGTCCCTGTCCCCAAGAAGCTCCATGATGCTCTGAGGAAACACAAAGAATTCTTTACAAAGCAATATGGAAGTGCCAGGGAGCTGGAGGGGGAGAGGGGGAGACTCCAATGAGACACTGACATAGGAGGTCTTAACTGATTCCCAAAGGATGAGAAGAATAGATCAGGCAGAAATGGAAACATTGGGCAGAAGGATCGATATCTGAAGCACCAAAATCTCACTAAGCAGTGTTTAAGGCCATTATCATCTCAAAAGGCGAAAGAAAGTTGGCTACGCCTTGGAAGCAGGGTCTTATTTAGCCCCGCCCACCTCTGCCTCCGGCTTTCCGATGAGATGGCCAAGCCCTCCGTCAAGCAGTAGAACTATCTTCAAACCACTTTGGGCCAGAATTCCTGCTCAGACGATGCCCCAGAACTGAAAGGCAAGGAGAGGGCTTTAATCTATGCCTCTGGGCTGCTGCCCACTGGGGTGGCATTGCCTACGACAAAACAACAGTGACGGTGGGGGCTGTGATGGGATCATAGGATTGGCCGTAGTAGAGGTGGAGGTGAAACTAAGACTCTGCCCTCCTGGTCAAGTCTCGTAAACTCACTTCTAACAGTAAATTCTTATAGCTGGTAAAGGTTTTTCATCCAAGAATAAGTCAAAGCAAAAAACAAAGGAGATATTCAGAGCTGAGGGGCTGTGTCCAATACAGCTGGTCTGCTGCCACCCGGAGGCTGCTTTGCAAACTCCAGATTGTTATTTTCTCCCTGAGCC
>PVKM010026374.1:0-19375 GCA_004027735.1 Carollia perspicillata | reverse complement strand
GCCAAAATATATGGTAATTAATGTTGATTATAACTATTTTGCTTTGTAAATACATAAAAACATGAGTCAATGGAATCAAGCTATTAAAAATGCCCCCCAAAGCATGTAATAAACCAATGGAATACAGGCAATAATTTCTAAGATGGCCAGATTCAAAGTCTGCCTGATTCCAAATTCATTACACCTATCTAGAGGCAACCACACATTGTTGTTCTCTCCCTCTCTTGCTCCCTCTCCCTCTTCCCTCCTCTAAAAATAAATAAATAAAATCTTTAAAAACAATATTTTCATCAACCTGAGGGAAGAGCTAGTTAATACATATTGGCCCAGCTCAAGTGTTTTGCAGGAAAAAAAAATTTACTCTATCCAAAAGAGGTCAGAGAGTTTCTTAAACTAAATTTTCTTCACACTTAGAGACCAGTATTACAAATTGTCCACTTCAAAGCACGACCAAATTGATAAATCACTTGTGACAAGATAATGTTAAGAAAGAGCTTACATTTTCCTTACAAATTGGTATTTTATAGCAAAGTTACTGTCTTGAAAAAAATTAGAGACAACCTAAACATAGAGAAATTGCCTTACAATTTTCCTGTGATCAATTAAATGAGAGAAATTGTCTTCTCCCTCACTACTGTGAGCCAAATAAGTTCCTGTATCCTTGTTACTCCAGATGTGAAAAAGGAAGTTCCATATACAACTCTCCAAGATATAGATGAGGATAAGAATGTGAGAGATATATCCTTGTGTAATGATAAATTTGGCACATTGCATATGATTAATGGCACATTTCCACAAGTGCAAAAAGCAAGGGCCCCTTAGCCACAAACAAATTGCTAATGTGTTTCACTTCAACCTAATAATTATCTTCAACTCATCATCAATTTAAAACACATGTAAATATTTCCTGTTATAATGTAATGTAATATCTCTAGGTTTATATAATCTTTTGAGTATTTGGTAATCATTCAACAGAAAATATTTTGCTAAAAAAGGATTGTGATTTAGTCCCTCATGCTACCAGTTTCAGAAATGCCACTTTTGCTTTATTCATAGCAAGATGTATCCATTGTGAAGTTTCAAAACTATTGCTTTATTTGGAGAATGTGACTTTATAGCAATCAAAAACATGTTGGATTATGCAGCAGATATATCAAAACTTTAGTTATAGCCTTGATTTTAAACATTCATAAGTGAAGGGCTATCATTTTTTTCAATGAAGGCAGAAAATACAATTTACTTTTCATGTTGTATGTTTGCTGAAGTATTGTTCTAGAATAGCAGTGTGCAAATACAACATAATGCAGGTATTGAATATAATATGCATTATTGTCTATTGTTGCATAACACTAATATAAACATTTATCAAACACTAGCTCTACAGCAGGCACGATGTTAAAGGCTAGGAAAACAGACAAATAAAGCTCATAATCTTTCTAAGAAGTAGCTGTTGAAGCATCAGCGTGTAACGTGGTACAAATGGTTCTTGTTATCTGCAATAGTTATCTTCTATAAAGTTGCCAGGAACAGTGAATTAGCAAAGGAAAACAGCCGATTCACAGTAATAATAGTGAATTTTGTGGAAATTTAACTTATCCCACTCTTCTTCCCCTTTTTCAGCTCAGAAAAATAATAGTCTGCATTCCCAATATTGGTGGGAGAATGGATCTCATTCATATGGAATTGTAATTATTTTGATCTGTATAGTAGCTCCCTAGAGGATCAGGTCAAAAGACTTGTCTTCATTTTGACTAATTTGAAACTGACTCAGTGTCAAGTTGCATCCTGAGGACACTGGTCAAAAACAGATAAACAAAGCAACAAACAAGTGTTGGAGAGGTTGTGGAGAAAAGGGAAACCTAGTGCACGGCTGGTGGGATTGCAGACTGGTGCAACCACTATGGAAAACAGTATGGAATTTGGAAAACCACTATGGAAAACAGTATGAAATTTTCTCAGAAAACTAAAAATGGAACTGCCTTTTGACCCAGCAATTCCACTGCTAGGATTATATCCTAAGAACCCTGAAACACCAATCCAAAAGAACCTATGCACCCCAATATTCACAGCAGCACAATTTACAATAGCCAAGTGCTAGAAGCAACCTAGGTGCCCATCAGTAAATGAATGGATCAAAAATCTATTGTGCATTTACACAGTAGAATTCTATGCAGCAGAAAGTTTAAAGAAGGAGCTCCTACCCTTTGTGACAGCATGGATGGAACTGGAAAGCATTATGCTAAGCGAAATAAGTCAGGCGGTGAAAGACAAATATCATATGGTCTCACCTTTAACAGGAACCTAATCAACAACACAAACAAATGAGCAAAGTATAACCAAAGACTCTGAAATTAAGAACAGGCTGACAGCGACCAGAAGGGAGAGGGGAGGGAATTTCAGGGGAAAAGGGGAAGGGTTTGCAGGAACAAGTATAAAGGACACATGGACAAAAACAAGCAGGGGTGGAAACACGAGGGAGATGGGGAGGGCTGGGGGGAGGGCTGGGTTGGGGGGTAAAAGGCAGAAAACTGTACTTGAACAACAATTAAAATAAAACAATAAAAATAAAATAAACTAAAAAAAACAGTGGTAGGCTGATATGTTAGTTGCTGCTGCCTGAGGCCATGGATGATAGCTAGGACTGTCATGGACTGTTATGGACTAGGCAAGAAGCTTCGAAGGAAAGGGTAGGGAATGAGATATGATAGGGGCTACGAAATGTCTCTAACTTATTTTTGGAAATACAGAGGGCCACACATGGTTAGGCATATGTGTGTGCTTAGTAAAAACCTGAGAAGATCCTAATCTATCACTTCTTGCTGACCTTCAGGGCCTGTAGAAACAGGAAGTGAAAGCTAAGGCTGAGTTTTTAATGGTCTGGTTTAGCATTGAAGATGAAAAGAAGCACCCAACACACAGCCAAACTGCAAAGACTAGGAGGTATTTTGCTAGTTTGTTTACTTTGGGCTACAGGTATTTAATGAAACTATAAAATCACAAGCTAACAGAACCAAGACTTCAGGAGAAACTTCAGGAACCACCCACAACAAAGAATACAGAATTTCCCAAATTATTTTAGAAAAGTCGCCAAAACAACTATAAGAAGTAGCATTAACAATGAAGCTGTAGAAAGGAAAAAATCTGGTTTTCCAGATTTGCAACATTATAATAATCAAAATGTCTGATTTTAAACACAAAATTACAAGGCATTCAAAGAAACAAGAACATATGGCCCATACACAGGGGGAAAAAAGGAAATCAACAGAAAATACCAGAGGAAGTTCAGCCATCACTAGACAAAGACTTAAATCAGCTACACAAATATGTTCAGTATGCTAAAGGAAATCATGTCCAAAAAACTAAAGGAAATATGAGTATGACATCTTATTAAGTAGAAAACATCAATAAAAAGATAGAATTATAAAAAATAAAATAAAATTTTTGGATTTAACAAATACAAAAAAAATTGACTAGAAGGATCTCAGCAGATTTGAGTAGACAAAAGTATTCATGAACTTTCGGATAAATCAAATGAGACTATCCAGTCTGACAAACAAAAAGAAAAAAGAGTAAGAAAAAATTAACAGAGCATCAGAGACCAGTGGGACACCAGAAAGTGACAATATACATGGGAGACCTAGGAAAGGAGAGGACAAAAAGGCAGAAGAAACATTTTGGGGGAAAAAAAACAAACTTCCAAAACTTGATGAAACACATTTATATATACACCGTAAAAGCTCAACAAATTCCAAATAAGAGAACATCAAAAAGAACCACACAGAGCACATTATAATTAAACTAAAGAAAATTCAAGACAAAGAATTCTGAAAGCAAACAGTAACAATTAATCACGTACAAATGATGCCCCAATGAGACTAGCAGGTGAGTTCTCATCAGAAACCATGGAGGCAAAAAGGCAATGAAATTATCTATTTAAAGTGCTAAAGGAAAATAAATAAATAAATAAATAAAATCTTTAGTAAAATGTTTCATTTATTTTCAGAAAAAGGGGAAAGGAGGGAGAAAGAGAGGGAGAGAAATATCGATGTGTGGTTGCCTCTCACACACCCCAACTGGGGACCTGGCCCACAACCCAGGCATGTGCCCTGACTGGGAATTGAACCAGCGATCCTTTGGTTCACAAGCTGCACTCAATCTCCTAAGCCACACCAGCCAGGGCATGTAATTTTTTTAACTTCACCTGTGCAGACTTTTTTTCATTACTTTTTAGAGATACAGGAAGGGAGAAACAGAAACATCAACATGAGAGGCTTCAATCAAGTGCCTCCCATTCAGGCCCAGACTATAGATCAGCACTGAGACCAGGGATCATATGGGACAGCACTCCAACCAACTGAGCCACATTGGTCAGAGTGAAAAAGATATATAAAAGGTACAATAAAATATCTATACAAAACAAAGTAAAGAAATAATGAGGAAATTAAAGAACAAAAAAAGATATAAGACACATTGAAAAACAATATCTAGAATATGAGCATAGGAGTGGATGAAGTACATTGAGAAAATTATTACTGGAAATGAAAGGTCAAGGAATGAACAACTTCCAGTAGTAGAATTTTTATCCCCAGGGGTATTAAAGTGGCAGAAAGGGTAAAAGGTATCAGGCAGGAAGTGAAGGTCCAGGAGCAAATATCTCTTTTGAATGAGCAAGAATGGCAGGAGGAGCAGTAACACAAACAAGGAGGCAGAGAAAATACTGTAGTCCCAGAACAGTTGACAGGTGCCAAAATTACGGTTCACAACCGTGAAAGAAAGCAGGAAGACACAACCCCTTATGCTGGCCAATGAGATATGAGAGAAAAGAAATATGCTACTGAAGAAAACAATGGGAATAAAGAGTCCTTTGGGGTAGGGTGAAATAGGTTTCAGCTAAGCTAGTAGGTAATAGAGATACTCACATACACACACCAAAAATGGTCTGTCTATTTTCCCCCCTTTAGCACTATTTCTACAACGTTTCCTTTTCCACGTGCCACAGCGACAATGATAAGACTTGGGTTCTCCAGCAACAACCATTAGGTAGATCCTTGAAGAAACAAAAAAGAAAAACTAACATAGGCTCAATTCATTAGTATAGTGTTCTAAGTAACAATTTAAAAAAAACAAAACTCTTTCAAAACTGTCAAAATATTCTCAAGCATACCTATATTAAGACACTAGCTACTGTAGTAAAAACAAAACAAAATTATTTAGCAACAAGTAAATATTCCATATTCAAAAGACAATCATGTAAATTTTAACTGAAAAAGGAAATCTGAACAGCAAAATAATCTGGTAGGCTGAATAATCATGCAGAGAAAACTGCAGTTCACTAAGTAAAGACATTCATTCACTAAAGATGCTTAAAATTGTGTGCTATCATTAACTTTCAAAGAGCTGATCTGCCGAAATGAGCTTATAAAGCTAAAATTGTGCAAAAGATAAGAATATTCTAATGAGAGGTTCTGTTGCACTGTGTGTGTCCTGAAGCATTGCACTTTCGCCTGCTTCAGTTCATCCCTGCCAGCTCCTAATGCAAATCACATCACATCAGAAAGGAGTGCTGTTTATTTTCCTAATGAATTTTTTAAATTCCAAAACAATCCCCCTATTTTAATGTGTTCTATTCACATTTTGAAACAGCCACCTTCTCATTCTGTGAATTTCATCACCTTAGTGCATGGTTAAATCACAAACTAAGCAAATGGCATTTAACATATATGTAACACTGGTCTAGTTTCTTAACTTCCCTGTAACTCAGTCTTCTCATATGTAAAATGCAAAAGAAATATTATATATCTAATAAGATTGTGGTGAATTAAACAATTTAATACACACAATATATTTTATAAAGTGTTCAGCATCTAATAAATGTTAGCAATGTTGCTTAATAGACAAATGTTTATTTTCTATTTTGGTTTTATCAAAGTAATAAATGCACATGACTAAAAACAACATTTTTAACACTTTTTCTTTATCCATAATTTCCCAAAAGCAACATGCAGGCCAATGATAAGAGCCCAAGACGTGGTGAAGTTATGTGTTAACTTTCAGCTTTTTGTCTGATAGAGAATATAACCAATTTTGGTTGGGCTGAAAGATAATTCTAAAATGATACAGTTTATTGTCCTGTGGCCCATGGAGCAATTTTGTATCTAACTCAGCAATCTTATTCTAACATTACTTTCTTAAATTGTATAACTATATTTGGTAGCTCAGATGCTCCCTGGACTGCATTTTACTAGTTCGTAGCATCTTAGTAATTCCCTCTTTAATTAATGAGCTGAATAAAATATATGACACATCTTCATTTTATAACTGCATGAGTCATAATTTTACCTTTTTGAAAATTATGCTTGAACACAGCTAATCTTAGTTGTTTCCTGCTGGGGCTACTCAGTTTATGTAAAAATTTATTTCCAGTCTTACTTCTGAGTTTATCAGATTTAGATATCTAAGGACTAATTTATTTATCTAAGGACTTCCTGCTATTACTGATGAGGATTCACTCTCTGTAGGCCCAGAGCTTTCAATATATTTCTCATTAATAGTTTAGTTACTCTCTGGCTTACTCTTACAATATTTAAGTAATAAAATAAATTTAATTTTTGTTTTTTGACTTAGAACAGTATCATTTAATTATTTTACAAGATGAGACTATAAATACCATGCCCTGCTTTTCAGATCTTTATCTCTTTTCACCTGTCTATATTTTCTCATTATCTTTAATGAACAACAGTTTGAAAGGGATACATACAGGGAAATTTTTTTATTCTTCATGTTGCCATTCTCTGAGATCTTTTTACATGCAGTTTAATACCTTACATTATTGGGGGGATATTTCTTATACCCATCATCCCTTACACTTCTTGGGCTCCTGTATCATGAGCAGTGCAATACTGTCCTATAGCCCATGGATGCTCTGTCTTTTTTAATGTGTTTCCTCTTTCTGCTTGCACTTCAACAATTTCTGTTGACCTATCTTCAAGTTCTTCAAATTTTTTTCCTCTGCTATGTTAACTTTGCGAACAAAGCTATAATAGAATTCTTGTTCTCCGATATCCTGTTCCTGAAATTTCTATCATATCTGACTGCTTGTATAGTTTTCATTTCTCTGCTGAAATGCTCCATCTGTTCATAAATTCACATTTCCTACTAAATTATTTAATATATTTTCCAGTTATTTTAAATTCCCTAAGAATTGACTCATCTGGGTCATCTCCAGGTCTAGTTCTTTTATTGTTTATCTCTTGAAAATCTGTATGTTCTTTTTTTAAATGTTTGTGTGTGTGCATGTCAATATTTTTACTGTATACAGTTCACAGTATACAGAGAGGTAGAGGCTGCATTAAATAATATTTACACAGGAATATGTCTCTTCTTCTATCTTCTGTGGTATTCACTATACTTCTAAAATATAAACTTGTTGATCTCTACTATCATTTTTATAAATGAAATTTAATTTGTAGAATCACTTGATTCACACTTAAAATTATTTTATTTTTCTAGAATTATCCTTCATGCTGTTACTATTTTACTTTTTTTAATCTGAATGGAATTGCTAGAACTGATCAAATATTTCCTCTTCTTAAGTTACTTTATATAAATTTAAGTTTGTTTGTGTTTTCAGATGAAAATAAGTCATCAGCAATATACACTTGGTCAATATTTCTAGACACTACATAGAAAATGCTCACTGAGTACAGTTCAATCCCAATATAATTTCATATTGTACATAAATTAATAGTTCTGGGATGATTAAATAATGAAATTAATTTGGCAGTGTTCCCCTTTCAGGTAAGTCATAAAAAATCGTAGCCTAATATCTCTTTTTAAAATATTTCATTGTTCTATCTCTTCAAAAGGATACAAATATTTTTATAATAGGTCTGTCATATCCATGTTAAAGGGAAAAAATTAAACATAAAGATATTGTGAATCTTTTAGAAATTGATTATAACGTGGGACAGTTTGCTGTAATTTAGTAATTATTGATACTCTGAATTAATAGAAATAGAAATTCTTAAAGTATCTCAGACTCATGCAATTTTCACTCTATGACACCAAAAAAAAATAAGTTGAACAGCCTTCAAAAAATTATCTACATAAATATAAAATCAATAAATAAACCAGTCTGGTTGCAAGATAAAAGACAGATGATCCAGTTGAGTTTCTGGTAAACAAATAATGTTTTAGTATAAATATTACATGGACCACATATTTCACATATTAAAAAATTATTCATTGAGTGAGAATTAAACCATACGACATAAAAGGGAATATATACAAAAAAGCTGGAGTAAGATAGACGAGTTGGCCTTGAACAATAAGTACATAGGAGCATTCATTGGCTTCTCTGAGGCTCAATTTTTTCTCATCCATAAAATGGGGTTTATAATATGCTCCAAATATTGACATGTGTGTGCATGTATGTGTGTGTGTGTGTGTGTGTGTGTGTGGAGAGTGAGAGAGACACACTTCCAAGTTCTCTGTACTAAGAAATTGATACAATCCTAAGTCAAAGAAATGGAAATGATTTATGGCAACTTTATTCATAATCACCACAATCTGGAAACAAATGTTCTTCAAAGGGTGAATAAAACAACACATTACACTAAATCAACACAATTTCACGGCTTAATACTGAACATTAAAAAGAGTGCACTATGGATACACCATGTTCATAGACTATGTTCATGAACTGAAACAGTTCATATTATTTAGATGTCGATTTTCCTCAAATTAATCTATAGATTCAAACCAATCTCAAACAAAATCCCAGCAAGTATTGTTATAAATATCCATAAGCTCAATTTAACATTAATGTAGAAACACAAAAGTATAAATACCCAAAACAATTTTGGAAGAGAACACAATTGGAAGACTCATGATATCTGATACACCTATCATAATCACGACAGTGTGGCGCTAACCCACGGAAGATATATAGATTAATGAAACAGAATAGAAAGAAAAAACAGACCTATAAACATAGGATCAGTTGATTTTCAACAAAGGAATTTAATTCATTTAAAGAACATTATCTTAACAATAAATGGTGCTGTGAAATCTGTAATCAGCCCATATGGAAAAAACAATAGCAACCCTTACCTCCCACAATGCACAAAAGCTAGCAGACAATCAATCACACAGCTAAACCTAAAACTAAAACTGTAACCACAGAAGAAAATCTTTGTGATGTTTGGAGAGGCAATGATTTCTTAAATTAGTCACCAGAAGTTCTAATAAGAGAAAAACAAAATTCATAAACTGGGCTTTTTTTAAATTAAAAACTTTGTCACAATAAAAAAGCAAACTCTAGACCTGGAGAAAATATTATATGTATATGTGTGTGTATATATGTGTGTGTGTATACACATATATATACATATATATGAAGCACCAGTGACCAGAATATAAGAACTTTCAAAACTCATTAATAAGACAAAGCAGCAAAAAAAATGGACAACAAATTTTAACAGGTATTTCACAAAAGAAAATACATAAATGTTTAATAGGTACATAATAAAATTATCAACATCATTAGTCATCAGGGAAACGTAAATTAAGCCATAATAATATACCACTATACACTTAACCAAAAAGGCAAAATTAAAAAGACTGAAGACTGGCAAGTGTTGACAAGGATGCAGACCTACAAGAACTCACATACACCGCCACATTACCAACCGGAATATAAAGTGGTACTGCCACACTGGAAAACCATTGCTGAGAGTGTAGCTAAACTACTCCATGACATCACTGCCTCAGCATCTAGTTTATGTGGCTAAGCAGCCTTTGAGGTCCTTAAAGTGACTCTAACCCCTCCCTCAGTACATGCCGTAGATAACAACCCACAGAGGCACAACTAAATTGAAGTTACTGATATGATTCCCCCAGAGGCCCTCAGTGATTACAGTTCTCTCAACCCCCTTTTCCAGGACCTTGCCCTTATGTGCCCCTTAGATAAACCCCCCAAAGTTTACCAAAGCCCCATTCTTTTTGGTTGGATCGATCTACCCAGCCTCATCCTGGGAACCCCGAAGCACTCTACCAATGAATCCTAATAAAAGCATGTACCCCAGGTCCTGCCACATTCTTTGCCTGCATCCTGCCTTCAATGAGCCCCCTGTGGCCCCTTCAGGCATGCCATGGACTTCCTCCTCTCAGGTCTGTGAGTAATAAACTCCTCTCTTTCAATTCCCTGTGTCTTTTCTTAAATCATCTGACACCCCAGGGCTCTACTTAACAAATGTTAACTTAACCCAGTCGCAGCAACCAAGGGCAAGATTTTTTACATGATATGAAATATTAATTTATGATAGGCATACAGGCTAGGACTATTTAGCTTTCCTAGGAATTACTCAAAAGATATAAAGACATATGTCCACACAAAGACATGTACACAAATATTCAAGGCAGCTTTGTTTATAATAGACCAAAACTGGAAACATCCCAAATGTCCATCAAGGCATAAATGGAATAGATGGTTTCAGTAGAAAAATATGAGGCTAATGTGCACACTGCCTTGATATGCCTAAATAGAGCCTCATCACAAAACAGCAAATTTATTGGGTGAATCTGAGGAAGAAAAATTTCACCACTTCTGAATAAAGTCTCTCAGCAATGGACTTTGCAGTGAAATGGCACTTATCAGCCCAAATAAAAGTATTAATAGCAGCCTGAAGCTTACCACGTTATATCAAACAAAATACCTCATAGGAAAGTCTAATGTACACAACAAATTATGGCAATGACTAATAGAAAAATGCTATGAATTATGATTAATAAGGGTATATGTGAAGGCAGTAATGCTGATTAGAAAAGTTCATGGATGTTCAGGAATAGGAAAAGAAAGTGATCTGATCTAATATATATTTTTGCGAGAATTTGTCCATCATGGATCTGATCATGTAAATTGACACATTTCCTTGTTAATTCTCAAGCATTCTTATTCAATGTTAGTGTTCATTAATGTAGCATGACATCACAGAAAGATAAAAAGAGGTGTTTTGAGTTTCATTAACAACAAAATAGTTTACTCTTTTAAACTCTAATTATGATTTGTCCTTCCCCTAGGAAATACCCATGTAATTTTCACTTATACAAAACCATTACTATATAGCATACATTTTCTGACACTATTTTTTTACTAATTTATTTTCATACACACATACACACACACACACACACACACACACACACACGAGTAACTGCTGGAGAAGTACCATGTTCCCAGAAATGGCAGATGGAAGAAGGGAATCCAAGTAAACTGAGCTATTCTATTTCTCTGAACTATCAAACTTATCAGTCTATGCCTATTCACCAGAGTCATGATAAACTAGTTCATCTAGCATCAGTCTATTAAACAATTTCTCCAGTAAGATAAATTTGCCAGGCGTAACCCAGCGTGATGTGTTAAATGAGGAAAGGAAAAGCTGATTCAGTAGTTGGTAGTGTAAACACAGTCAAGCAACACAGTCTCTCTGCCCTCACAGTCATGGTGATTAATGAAGGAGGTAACTAAAAATAACTGCACAACAGATGCTAAGAAGCATAGCAACAGCACCTGATTTTCTGCAACGCTTTTTGTGGTTGCTAACCTGCATGAGGAATAATGAAAACACTGACACAACCTTAAAAAAAGTGAGGCAGTGTTCGTAAAAATCTAGATGTTAAAGAGTAACACAATAAGCATAGATGACTTGCCCCTAGCTACTGGCTAAGATTTTAAATTCCAGGAGCTTAGAAATCCAGCCAAAGGATGTAGCCTTTCTTCAGAGCCTGGGACAGGATCCTGCAGCCACTCCAAACACAGCACGCACCCCAGGACCAACGTGCAGAATCACATCTTGGCACCACACTGTTGTGTGAAATGTTACAACTTTGACACAGCAGCCAAGAAAAATATGAAATTAAATGAGATGTATAAAAACAAGCTTGTGCAAGCATGAGAACAGCTTTTGAAAAAATTGGTCTCTTACTCCATAACCTGTTCAGGCCAAAAAAGGAATCTAACCATTGGAAGCTGGTTTCATAGTGAGCACAATTTCAAAGACAGGCCTACTCATTAATTACCTAGCTGTTGCCTCCTTTCTCATGCACTTTCCTGCTCTTATTTAGCCAGAGATATAGACAGTAGATTGTCAGGATGATCTCATGTTTTGGAGGGTGAGAGGTAGGGGTGAGAAAAGGTCTTAATGGCATTTTTCTCTTTGTGATTTAGAAAAATCTTGCTACTTCAAACAAAGATTGATAAATGAAACTATTGCTTGAATGCTTATTACTAGTTACATACATACTCGATTTTTATGAGCAGGATTATGGTACACAGTTGTGCAGTTGGACATATGGGTACCCTGCCAAAGTGCAAATGGGGGCTGAAATCTTCCTCCAGGATGAGAAGCCTCCTCCTTCTAACTTGCTTGTCCCTGTGCAGTGCCTCTTTGTAATTTGTCTGCAGCGGGTTGGGGAAATGTCTTTTACTAAGTCACAAATGCAGAGTTGTGCAAGCGAGGATCCTAAATATGCAGAGCAACTAATGAGAGAATTATAATTACAATATAAACAACATCAACAGAAACTAATCATAGTAAGGGCTAAAGAAATTTAAAAACGGAACTGAAAGTGGTAGGTAAAGTTTTTAGAGAAGATCCGGAAGACTGGACCTTGAAGAAAGGGCAAGACTGGGTATCTGGAGAGAAGGTAACAGGTATCACGGTATTGGAGTTCAGTTGGGAACTCAATCAGCATATCCCCAAGAGCTACCTCATTCATTTAAATTTGCATGACATTAGAGCTGTGCTCAGTAATGGAGAAGACACATTTTTCTACACACGTACTTTTGCCAGTACAGGAAACATTTTAATCTTTTTAAGAAAGATATCCCCCAAGAGAGGAAGAATACTTATTTGCTTAACAGAGAATATAGTTCCACTCTGAATTTTGCTTCACAATACTGTAGCTCAGGGTATTATAAAAATAAAAAATTGTCAAAGAAAAAAGTGGATTGATTGGTTGCTTTTTGAAAAAGCACTTACTGAATAGTCATATGTATGTATTCTAGGGAAAAAAAGGTTAAGTAAGGTAGTCACAAAGTACTGACAAAAAGATAAAAGATGTAGGCCATGAAGATACACAATGTATCAATGTGAATGATATTTAATGTGAGGAAAATTCCTGTTTCTCCTTCTATACCTAGATGCATTAGTCTAGAATAACTTTTTTCTCTTTTTTTAATTACTATTTATCTGCTCTGACCTCCCTCCCCCCACAATCCTCACACTGTTGTCCGTGTCCACAAAATCTTTCCCCTTTTTGCTCCATCCCTGCACACCCTCACACTGCTGTCAGCCCCCAGAGCTGTCAGCCTGGGATCTATGAATCTGTTTTGCTTGTTAGTTCAGTTTGTCCACAACTTTTAAGTGATACATCTCACAACAATGACAGACGTCTTCCATGTTTCCATCCAGTTTAATACTTGAGGCTATGATTACCCCACCATCTGAGTCCACCCATATGAGGAACCTCACTCGCCTTCTGCCATGCCTTTAACCCTTTAATTATCATTACCCCCTCCCTTTCTTTTCAGTGTCTGTATGTCATGTTTGCACTTCACTCCATTTTTGCCCTCACTAATGTTCAGTGTCCTGAGCCACTTCATAACAACCAACATTGTTATAATCCAACCTAGTACAAACTATGTCTTTTATGCCCATATATCTATAGAAATGAGGTCAACCATTTTTGTGCTCACAGGATTCTTTCTTAATAAACCTGTACATCAGAAGTACTAAAGCATAACCAAATTGGAGCAGATACAAAGGAAGCAACCAGGATGGAAAAGACAATATAAATGCAGCCTCTTGAGGGAGAGAAGGGCTCCTCCAGGGTCACCCACATATTGTTTCTCTGCTTACAACACCACTCCTTCGTGACACCTCCCACTCAGCCAGCTTACCTACCGGTCATTTTCCAACTTGGTGTCACCCCCTCTGCAAAGACTGACCTGGCTTCTTCCTTTTTGGGCTCTCACAGTCCTTTTAAGGTACTTATCATGATTCCCTGGGGGGGAAGGATCATGCCCATGCCCCCACATGCATGAAAACATGAAAGAAATAGGAGGGGGGGAGAAGGGGAGAGAAAGGAGAGAGGAAGGAAAGAATGACAAAGTAAAGATGAGGAAAACAGTGTTTCATTCCGAAGAAGAGAAGCTGTTAAAAATAAAATAGCTTAATTAAGACATTTGAAAGAGTTTCATGTAGGAAAGAAGCTTTATTTTTATGGTTGAAGAGCAGAAGAGTGACCAATGTTAAGAGGATCCAGAGAGGCAGTTTTTGACTCACTCTGTAAGAAAGAACTGAAATAAGGTGAAGTACTATGTTCTTTTCTCTGGGCATTTTAATATAAATCCTGGAAAATTACTTTAAAGAGACACTGACAGCTGTCAGAAGAGAAGCGGGATTGCGGGGCTACATTAAAAAGGTGAAAGAATTAAGCAAAAAACACCAAAAAAACCTCATAGACACAGACGACAGCAGGATAATTACCATAGGGAAAGAGGGTGGGGGAGGATAAACGGTGATGGAAGGGGACTTGACTTGTGGTGGTGAGCACACGATGCAGAACTGTCCACCTGAAACCTGTATAATTGCATTAACCAGTCACCCCAATAAATTTAATTTAAAAAGAAAAACAGTGGTGTGAGATTCATACAGTAGATAATAGTTGGTCCAGAATAATGTTGAAGACATTCTCAAGCTTGGAATATATTCTTTTGTTGAATTTCAACATCTTCAGGAGGGACAGAATGTTGCTTAACATGATATTTCTCTCTGTGTCTCTCTCTCCCCGCTCCTACCCTCTCTCCCCACTGTCTGTTGTTCAGCTCTGTCCAGAGGGTAGTATTTTCAGCAAATATTTATTTTTCAAATCTACACTGGTCTTCTGAGAGAACAAAAAGCATTTCATGAAATCCTTATGGTAAATTATCACATTACACAGATTGACATCTGAAAACACTTTTTAAAAGGACAAGGCAATGAGACATACTACAAGTAAATATTTTTGTGTCTACTGTACAAGAGAGAAAAAGAAATTCAAAATATATGAACCATATTTATCAAAAAATTGCCTGAGGTCAGCAAACAAAAGTTATGAGCAGACTACATATAAACAATGGTACTTTCTAGAAATAGTCATTACACATTTGTATCATGTTTTTTTAGCTTGTGGATATATCTAGATTGTTTTATGTTGATCAAAAGTTGAACAACTTTTTGCCAATATTTGAAATTTGGCAAAACTTAAAGTGAATTTTTCCACTATTTATTAAGCCCATATGAATTTCAAGGATTATTTATGAGAATGGTTTGATTTACTTGGAAGGTTTCTAGTAATGGATTTGTTTATAGAAGCATGGAAATGCCTAGAAAATGTACGCAATTAAACAAATTTTTCAGATAAACTTTTCCATCAGAAGGAACATTAATCTGAATTTATCTGAAGGACTGGGATTCTAATCCCTCTATGGCCACATTTCCTTAGCAGTTCAGCCATTTCCTGGTACTCACTCCATGCCTGGGACTTCACATGTGTACCAGTGAAAACCTGACTGAGTTTGTTCCCTAAGAAATGTATTTTTTGATTGAGAAAAGACTAATCAGAAATTGGACTAGGCTTGCTGTAGCACCACATGAAGCTGACAGCTGATGTCCCAGATGGTCTTACTTAAGGCTAAATAACCTAGATTTTAAGAAAAGAAACTGATATTCAACTTCTGTGGGAACTGGGTACTACATTATTGATGCCACAGGACCACATTGGAAGTCTCACCAAAAAAGAGGAAAAAAAGGAGATAACAATCCAATATTTTGTATAAGATCTTAAAACTATGTTTTCCAATGTAACAGTGCCAAAGAGTTCAAAATCATTAGTATACTTTATTAAAAATAACCCGAGGACATGTAACTATACATAATTGCTCATTTCCACAAGCTTCTGAATACAAAGGAGACATAAATTTACTCCTTGATTATAGTGTAGGAAAAAGGTTGTATATAATTTTATGGATAAATGCAAACAAATGTTGAGTAGCTTTTAAAAATACATTTCTTTCACATGAAATCTGTATTACTGCATTTTGCCATGTACGATGTGCACCCTTGCTTTTGGCCCAAACTTTCAGGAAAAAAAATATTTTGTTTTAAAGTTTTAATTCAGTTTTTACTTATATATATTTAGATACTTGTTTTTGCATTATAAATGAGTATTAGCATTTATTTTTGAACATATTATGGTATAATAAATTTTATGTAATAGATCATTACAAAACACAAGAACAGATACAAGGCATTTCGGGTACTACCCATCCATAATACGCATTCTTATTTTCCCCTCAAAAATTGGGGCAAAAATGTGTGCATTATACATGACAAAATGTACTAAACTGATTATTTCACTTTCAATAAAAGCCATCTTTAAATTTTTTAATAGTCTTTGGAAGCTAATTTAACCAAAGAGTGTCCTCCAAATATGTTTTTGCCATCTCCCTCATCCCCCCAGTTTTAAACATGTTAGGGTATTTTGTTCACTTGGGGAGCAGATGGCAGCTGCACAGTGCTCTATTACCCCACGCCCTGAATCAGCTGCAGACTCCAAGGGAGCAGCTTTCAATAACATGATTTGTGAAAGGAGTTACTATGCAGAGCAGTCACCGTTTCAATATGCAGAAAGCTTGGTAGAGTGAGATGAGGACCAGGAAGTTGCAAATTTTTTTTAAATCGAAAGATGATGTTTGATTTTGAATATTTCAGTTCCAAATATTTTATTTGATTTTTCTTAACCACTAAGCTACTAGCCCCCACATGTTTTCTTTTTCCAACTCCTGAAAACAGGATTCAGGAGTTAGAATCAGGAGTTATATGATTCTCCTGAAAACATAGTCTTTAAAATACGAGTAATATTTTAGAACAAAATCTGATTCAGTGACCATGGGATCGGACCCATTCGCTTCTCCACATGTAACATAATAATACCACTTATCCTGTATGAGAATAAAATGCGAAAGCAAATAAAACACCTTTCCTACCTTCAAGTTACATACAACATAAAAAGAAAAGATCTTGAAAGTTTACTCAACAATATTTTTAGCCCATGGAATATTTCAATGGTATGACCACTCCTCTGCTGCATTTCTGTCTACCACAATCTGCTGAGAGCTAGGTTGATGACAGGGAGTGAAATCAAGGAAACAGCATATAAGCTATTGCCACTATTGTCTTGCTTTGACTAAACCTGGCATTCTAAGATAAGGATAATGCCTGAGGCAAGATTTGAGTCTATTTTATTCCTTCCCTCATAACCATCTCACCTGTTTTGTGCGACACCCTGACTCTGCCCACTTTACTCCTCCTTTCCTTACTGCCACTAGATAGTAAGTTTCTTGAATCTCCCCAAGGGGCCCCGCCCCATGCCTTGTACACAAGTGCTTAGTGATGCTTCTTGAATTATAAAGCTTGCTCTAATAAAAAAACAAAACCATAAAATATTATTAAAAGAGCAGAACAAAACTTTCAGAATACTATTGATTTTAACTATATCCCTATCAGAAATTAAGGTGTTTTGTACTTAACTTTCCACAATGTCATGTGCACAGTGAGCTCGCTAAGTATTGAATTTCTACTGGTCAGATGATGTATGTGTAGGGGCATTAAAAAAATAGGAAAGAGAGAGAGAAGAACTTTGAACACCTTGATTTAAAAATTATCCCTATGAAAATTTTAAAAAGATAAAATGTAATTTTACTTCACCACACACAGCTGCTGAGCATAAATGATTTCCTTTCTCCTGCTTTGCTAGTCACCTCCCCTCCTCCGTGATAATCTGAAACTTGCAGCCATTCCATTCATCTGCCTCACTTGCCAGTAGGCAAAGTAGGAGTTTCACAGAGAGGCTCTTGATGACAATATTCACTCCCTGATGAAAAGACCAAGATCCCCAAAGATGGTAGTGTCACTGCATCCCCTTCCTTTTGCCTTTCTGTGGGTCCTTTCCTCAAACAGCAGCAATCTTGCAGCCATAGAAAAATATACCAAGAACCAAAAGGCAAAACTGAGAGCCCAGCAAAAAGTAAGGACTGACGGAACTGGGGACTCCCAGTTCTAGACTTTTGAAGTGAGACAATGTAAAACCCCACTGCTGAAATGACATTTATCTGATTGTTCTGTACTGTGGGTAAGGTGGGTGCTCTGCCAAACACTTGATATGCATCACCTCACTTTATTCTCAAAACACCCTATAGGAGATGCCTTGACCTGTTTCAATGGAAGAGAAAATTGGGTCTCAAAGGGTGTAGTTCTCTCCCAATGTCATACTCAATGGCAAGCTCAAGGTTTAAAACTACAACTGCCTGAGACCAAACAGTCTATAATTTAACTATATTTTAACACAATAATCTGCTCTTCTTACTGTTCCTCAATATGAAAAGGAAATTATGTTCAAGCAACTATTTCAATGCAATTGAGCCTTACTTCAAAAAATGGCATATAAAGGAAAGAATAAACAAATGGCATCTCATTAAAATAAAAAGCTCTGCACAGCTAAAGAAAAGAACATTAAAATAAAAAGAGAACCAACTATATGGGAAAACATATTTGCCAATGATACCTCAGACAAGGGTTTAATCTCCAAAATATACAAAGAACTTACATGACTCCACTCTAAGAAGACAAGCAACCCAATTAAAAAATGGGCAAAGGACTTGGACAGGCATTTGTCCAAGGAGGACATACAGAGGATTCAGAGACACATGAAAAGATGCTCAATATTGCCAGCCATCAGAGAAATGCAAATTAAAACCACAATGAGATACCATGTCACACCGGTAAGAATGGCCATCATAAACAAAGCAACAAACAACAAGTGTTGGAGAGGCTGTGGAGAAAAGGGGACCCTAGTTCACTGCTAGTGGGATTGCAGACTGGTACCACCACTACAGAAAACAGTATGCAATTTTCTCAGAAAACTAAAAATGGAACTGCCTTTTGACCCAGCAATTCCACTGCTAGGATTATATCCCAAGAACCCTGAAATACCATTCCAAAAGAACCTATGCACCCCAATGTTCATAGCAGCACAATTTACAATAGCCAAGTGTTGGAAGCAACCTAGGTGCCTATCAGTAAATGAATGGATCAAAAAACTATGGTACATTTACACAATGGAATTCTATGCAGCAGAAAGAAAGAAGGAGCTCCTACCCTTTGCAACAGCATGGATGGAACTGGAAAGCATTATGCTGAGTGAAATAAGCCAGGCAGTAAAAGAGAAATACCATATGATCTCACCTTTAACAGGAACCTAAGCAACAAAACAA
>PVKM010026373.1:0-19366 GCA_004027735.1 Carollia perspicillata | reverse complement strand
TGTTTCTGTTCTAGTTGTTTGCTTAGTTTGTTTTTGTTTTAGGTGTGGTTGTTAATAACTCTGAGTTTGCTGTCATTTTACTGTACATGTTTTTTATTTTCTTTTTCTTAGGTAAGTCTCTTTAATATTTCATATAATAAGGCCTTGGTGGTGATGAACTCCTTGAACTTGACCTTATCTGAAAAGCACTTTATCTGCCCTTCCATTCTAAATGAAAGCTTTGCTGGATAGAGCAATCTTGGATGGAGGTCCTTGCCTCTCATGACTTGGAATACTTCTTTCCAGCCCCTTCTTGCCTGTAAGGTCTCTTTTGAGAAATCAACTGACAGTCTGATGAAAACTCCTTTGTAGGTGTTCCCATCAGACTTACCTCTTGCTGCTTCTAGGATTCTCTGTTTAATTTTTATCTTGGCTAATGTAATTATGATGTGCCTTGGTGTGTTCCTCCTTGGGTCCAACTTCTTTGGGACTCTCTGAGTTTCCTGGACTTCCTGGAAGTCTATTTCCTTTGCCAGATTTGGGGAAGTTCTCCTTTATTATTTGTTCAAATAATTTTTCCACTTGTTGCTCTTCCTCTTCCCCTTCTGGTACCCCTATAATTCAGATGTTGGAACATTTAAAGATGTCCTGGAAGTTCCTAAGCCTCTCCTCCTTTTTTTGAACTCTTGTTTCTTCATTCTTTTCTGTTTGGTTGTTTGTTTCTTCCTTCTGGTCCACTCCATTGATTTAGTCCCAGTTTTCTTCCCATCACTATTGGCTCCCTGTACATTTTCCTTTATTTTGCTTAGCGTAGCCTTCATTTTTTTTCATCTAATTTGCGACCAAAATCAACCAATTCTGTGAGCATCCTGATCACCAGTGTTTTGTACTGTGCATCTGATAGGTTGGCTATCTCTTCATCGCTTAGTTGTATTTGCTGTGAAGGTTTGATCTGTTCTTTCGTTTGGACCATTTTTTTTTGTCTTGTCATGCATGTTACGTGTGAAGGGCAGAGCCTTAGGTGTTCACCAGGGTGGGGCAACCCAGTTGCTGGGTTGGGACGCTGTATGTGGGGCAGGGGTCTGAGAGGGAGCAATGGTGCTTGCTCCACCCTCTGCTGATTTCAGTCCCTTCTGCTGCTTCCCTCAAGAAAACTGGGCCCTTCTGGTGCTGATTCCTGTGTGAGTGGGTTTGTGTACATTCTAGGACCCTGTGGGTCTCTCAGATGAACTCTCCTGTGAGGCTGGGAGTCTTTCCTGGCACCTCAACTCCCACAGGTGTTTTCAATTAGTGTTTTGAGGCTTTATTTCCCTGAGCTGGAACCCTGGGTTGTGTGGTCTGTCTCGCTCTCCAGTTTCACCTGGTTTATCTGCGCACCAATGTGGGACTGCCTGGTCAGCCAGCTGCCTTGCTGACCACTGCCTACTGCCACCCCACGCCTGGGGTCTGCCAGCCACTGCTTTTTTTTTTGCTGTGACCCCTCTCCTCCCGGCACCCAACTCTGCCACACCTACCAGTCTGGATGAATGTGTCTATTTTAACTCCTTGGTTGTTGGATTTCCATACAATTTAATTTTCTGTCAGTTCTGGTTGTTTTTTTTGTTTCTAAATTTTTGTTGTCCTTCTTTTGGTTGTGGGAGGAGGCACAGTGCATCTACCTACGCCTCCGTCTGGCTGGAAGTCTGAAGAAATATTTTAATTTAAAGACACTATTTGTCTTCCTTTCTCTCTCATTATCATCTCCTCCTTACCCCAAAACCTCAGAATACCCTATTATGCATCCCTGATAATTTTGCAGGGGAAGGAGAAATTCATTACTGTCACTGCCAGCACAGTTTGCGGATGTGCTTTTTTTTCGGGCTGTGATATTTACAGCAGCTCAGCTAAGACTTAATTTTCTGCTATTCCCCGAACTTTGCAGCCCTCATTTTTCATGCACTGTCCGAGGGTCATTGCGCTAGCACCCTGGAACTGCTGCTGGAAAGACTGACCATTCAGAATCAGTGAGCAAACAGGGAAAACATTTCACCAGAGACAGGCCACCAGTGATGTGAGCTTAGTTGTGATTCTTAGTGATAGTTTCATACTCTTCTTTCAGCTTCCTGAGCCAACTGCATTTCTCCATCTAATTATCAAATAAGATGCCTTGGGGGCACCTGAACTTGGGCGTTCTTGCCTGGAAATGGTACGGTCCAGGCGCTGTCTGGGTATTGTTCTTGTTTCCTTTTAATCTTGGCCCCTGGACTGGTTTGATATTGTAAGAAACCTTGTCATTTTCATTTTTTCCTCTCATGAGTCACTTGCTAGAATTGCCCTATGACACAAAAATTTGTCTAAAGATATCTCAGGGCCAGCAGGCCTTTTTCCTGCCTCATTATCTGTGGATTCATTTGGTTGGTGAGACAGGATTTTGATCAAAATGTTTTTCCACTCCAGAGTTCACTGCGTCCTACACAGCCTTTTCCCTGCAGCCCCATGAAAGCCTTGATCAGGGAGGGATGAGGCGGGTGAATACTTCCTCATCCCATTGTCTTTCCCTCTGCAGCCCATTCACTAGGGTGTTAGCAGGCTTACTGTTGTTCTGGACCTATGGCATTTTGGTAACTGCCCGCCCTTCTTCAACACAAGTATCCACGTCATTGCACTGAGACCAGCTGGCAGTTTGGTTATGCCCTCCTAGCCTTATTTCATCCGTGGGATGGGAACTTAACAAAAATGTGCTCCCTTGAGATTTTGGATTTGGGACTGAGAGATAGTCAAGCCAGTCTCCTTATAGGGGCTGGAGCCATAGGTGTAAAAGTGAGGGGCACTGAATGCCGGTTTTCTTCCAGGTGAAGCCAGCACATGGTGAAAAAAAAATGCAGCAGGCATGGAGACAGAAGAGTATGGAGACCTAGAGGTGAAGGGTCCTGAGCGCTTCGCGGAGCTCTGGTCCCCTCATTCCTACAGCCCGGTGGTGCCTGTCTTCGCGTGAGGCCGACTCTTCATTGGGTCCACAGGTACTCTCCAACCTTTCCAGTAAATAAACCTTCTCATCAACTTAGGCTGAGACATACTGGTTTCTGTTATAAGTAATCAAAAAGTCCTAATTGGCATAATGTTTTTCCTTACCTAATTGCTGGTTTTACACTTCTGGTAATAGCTAACAAGAGAAAGCTTAGGGTGTTATCCAGTACCTCTGTAATCATAAAGGAAAATGTTAAAACCTAAATGTGCTTGGAAAAGAGTCATCAAATATACCCAAAGAATTGAAAGCAAGGTTTTGAAGAGATATTTGTATACCCATGTTCATTGTAGCATTACTCACAATAGCTAATATGCAGAAGGAACCCAAGTGTCCACTGATGAATGAATGGATAAACAGAAGGTGGTATATACACATAATGGAATATTATTTGGCCCTAAAAAAAGAAAGCCTTACATGCTACAACATGGATGAAGCTGAAGAACATTATGCTAACTGAAATAAGCCAGTCACAAAAGAAGAAAGAAAGAAAGAAAGAAAGAAAGAAAGAAAGAAAGAAAGAAAGAAAGAAAGAAAGAAAGAAAGAAAGAAAGAGAGAAATTATTAGGAATAGTCATATTCATAGACAGAGAAAGAACAATGGCGGTTGCCAGGGGTGTGGGGGGGAGGATGATGGAAATTATTGTTTACTAGGTATAGGGTTTCAGTTCTGAAAGATGAAAACAAACTGGAGACTGGTTGCCCAACAATGTAAATGTATTTAACATTCCTGAACTAGACACTAAAAAATGGTTGAGAAGGTAAATTTATGCTATGCATATTTTATCACAATTTTTTAAAAGTCATAATCAAATTCCCTGAATAGATCACTAATTTCTGGGGTGTGGACAGAGACAGTGGAATGAACCTGGCGCATGAGTAAGAGGCTCTCATTCTATCCCAGGCCTCGGGCTCAGAGAAGTATGAACCGTCCGGCACCATTTAACTTCCTTACGCCTCCCTTTACTCACATGTTCCTTCAATTAATTCATATGAAAACCTACTTTGCAGGTCCTGAGTCCCACGCAAAATGCTGGGAACATGAAGATAAATAAGATGTGGGTTGCGGGAGATGCTTGTCCACGGGAAGTAATTTCGGCCATATCTGGAAAGATCAACCAAGAGAATTCACCAGGTGAGAAAGTGGAAGATGGCACTCCAGGCAGGGAAGCCACACACACAAAGGCCCAGAGTTAGGAAAGGGCCCGATGTGTTTGCAGAGTTCTGAGAATCACTTCTGAGTGGAAGCCTGGGCAGCAGACGGGGGTGGATAGGAGGAAGGAGTGGTGGGCGGTGCGGGCTGAACAGGGAGCCAGGACTGCACCGCGAGCGAGTTTCCCATGGATTATTTCAGAGACAGGCGGCCTTTCCTCCGTGTGTTCTGACAACCCCTGACCTCTCCGGAGGCTCTTGGACAAATAGCCTGGGAAATGATCTACACTCTGTCTCCCTCTTTGGTATTTTGGGTACCCCTTAGTATAGAAGAATCCCTGCTATAAAAATCCTGGTTGACTTTGTTTAACCCAGCACTTTCCAAATTTCTATGAGCATAGAACTTTGTTTTGGTGTATCCTTTAGTGAGAGACATACATTTAAAAAAAACACTTTGGAAAGTCTGTGTTAAGGTTGGGACCCTGGAATATAGGATCCTGGAAAATGGTTTTGTTTTTTAAAAGATGAGGAGATTTTACTGGGAGAAGATCTCACATTCTGTGTGTCCGAGACTCTGTTTCCTTAACGGCTTTCCTCTGCCGACTTTCCCAGTGGGGCGAGACCCCACAGGAGAAGGCTGCTGGTTTCCCCATCTGTGTGCGCATTCTACCCACAGGGGCGCCTTACCTCCTCCCACACACACGGGTCTCTGAGGCAAGGATTCAGGTGCAAGGAATTTGTTTGGGAAGCTACCCCAGGAAACATTCATGGTGGAATGAGAGACTGTAGCAGGGAAGTTAAGGCAGCCAAAACTTAATGTGTTATCAAGCAATTTCCTACTGGGGGCAACGGAAGCTTTGGGAAGCTGTGAGAGGCAGTGTGGGCTCCACACCTCTGAGTTACTCTACTGGAGTTGCGAGGGGTCCGAGGCATTTATCCATCGGCTCCTGCCAGTGAGTGGTTAAGGGCTGCTCCTTTTAATCCCCTAGCACTGCAGGTCTGTCACCCACAAGAGCAGAGCAGACTCAAAAAATTAGAGAAAGTCCACAGACAGAGACAGGCAGGGACTGGCATCTGGAGGTCAGACTGACTGGGAAGGGCCTAGGGCAATAATTTCCAACCAGTGTGCTGCAAGAATTTTTAAAACATGCAACACATGGCTATTTAATCAGGGGCATTGACCTCTTTTCCCTTAGATTGTCAAATTTAAAAAATGACAACAGCCAACACAACAATAGCCATGCACTGTAAATAAATCAAAATTATATTTACTCTTTTTGTCAGGTCGGCAAAAAAATGTATTTTTTAGTGTGCCCCAAAATGTTAGTAATCAGTTTATGCGTGCCGTGAGATGAAAAGGTTGATGGTCACCGGCCTCAGGGGTAGATGGGACGGGGGCACTGAAAGCGTTGTTGCAGACAGCGTGGCAAGTTTCTGTTCATTATTTCAAGATTCTAAAATTTCAGCTGTAGCTCTTTCTTTTTGACAATATCCCAAGGATCTCTTTAATTCATTTAACTCTCAGTTTGACCTTTTTTATCCTAGGTCCCAGATTTTTGATTTGTGTGTTACTCCAAACTGTATCTTAGCCCCTCTAAAGAGGCACTGTTGCTACCATCAAGTTTTTGCTTTTGTTTCGGACTGGAATCTCCTTTCTAAGCTGCCTTTAACTTTGTCTGAAGCCAGGTTCATTGTGCTCACGTCTCCTGGCTGTGGAATGGAAGGAGATCAGGTGGGCCAAGTTGGACTGTGCCCTTAAATCAGACCTTTCAATGCCCTCTCAGTCCCCAGAACAATCCCCTTGGACATCCTAACACCAGGACTTATCTTTGCATCATTAACCAGCTCGTGCTTCGTTCTTATGTGTGTGTCATTTATTCACTCAACAGCAACTCATGGAGCACCTGTGCGGGGCAACAGGCACCACTGCAGACGATCTGGGGGTAGGTGAGAGGTGAGGGTGCAGGGCGGCAATGGCTCCAGGACCAGATTATGGACGGAGAGGGACATGAGTGCAAGGCTCATTCAGGCCTAGGGTAAGTCACTTTGCCTTTCTGAGGGTCAGATAACTCATTTATAAGATACCCCTGTTATGAGCGAAATTTTGTCCCCCCAAGTACATATGTTAAAGTCCCAACCTTTGGCGCCTCATTTGTGGAAATAAGGTCTTTAAAGAGGTAATTACATTAAAATAAGGCCATTGGGGGGGGACCCTAATCCAATGTGACTAGTGTCGTTGTAAGAAGAGGAAGAGCCATAGGGGTGCGCGTGCATAGAGAAACGTCCCTGTGAAGAGGCAGCAAGAAGGCGGCCAACTGCAAGCCAGGAAGACAGGCCTGAGAAGAAAGCAACCCTACGATGCCTTGATCTTGGACTTCCAGCCTTCAGAACTGTGAGAAAATGAATTTGTGTTGTTTAAGCCACCCAGTCTGTGGTATTTTGTTATGACAGCCCTAGAAAACTACTCACCTACTTCATGTGGTTGTTAACAATATTAAATCATGTAATTCACATATAAGACATAGTACAGTCCCTGACACATATAAAACAATGCATACATGCATGGAATTATTTTGGCTATTATTATTACAAAGCTAAACTAGACATAAATGCCATAATAAAACTGTACTGTATTGAGATGAAGAAACATGGACTGAAATATCTATAAAACAAGATGGAAAATGCTAAGAACCAAAAAGAGGTAAAGAACAGTTCATGGTAGTCAGAGGAGGAAGAGTTGGGAGGAGGGACCTAGGGGAGGCCAGAGCGGTTTGATAAAAGGCCAGCATTCGACCTGAGGTGGATGTAGACGGCAGTGCTGGGGTGGCAATTGTATACAAATGTTTGATTATGTATATTATACATTAATATGCTGTGGGCATAAATACCTATGTTTAACTGACTTGGAAGAATATTCACTTATTCAGCCAAGAGATATTTATTCAATGTCTACATGAAGGTACTGTTGCAGATGCTAAGGGAACAGCAAGACAAGCCAAGGCTCTGCCCTCATCAAATTTATATCCCAGGGGGTGATGTTCATGGGTGTTAAGATTGGAAAGATTCTGAAATGGCATTTGCTGTATGATACTATCTTAAACATATATGTGAATATATAAATCTCTCTCTTATAAAAGTGAGATCACGAGTGTATAGTTATACGTACAGAGAAAGTGAGGGGACTAGGGCAACAGGAATTTGGGAAGATAGATACAAAAGTGTTAACTGTGATTACATTTCAATGCTGAAATTACCTATTCTCATTTTTCTTTACCGATTTTTTCCAAATTTGGGGGCAATAAATTTGTGCTTTATATATAATATTTGTTTTAAATTTATTTTATTTTATTTTTTCAATTATAGCTGACATTCAGTATTATTTTATATTAGTTTCAGGTGTACATCATAGTGGTTACACATTTATACAATTTATGAAGTTTCCCCCCCACACCACACATCATTATTGCAATATTATTGACTATCTTCCATATGCTGGAGCCTACATCCCTCTGACTATTTCGTGACTTCCAATTTGTACTTCTTAATCCCTTCACCTTTTTCACCCAGCCTCCCATCCGGCAATCATCTGTTTGTTCTCATTGTCTATGGGTTTGTTTCTCTTTCATTTGTTTATTTTGTTCTTTAGATCCCACATGTAAGTGCAATCATACGGTGTTTGTTTTTCTCTGTCTGACTTATTTCTCTTAGTATAATACCCTCTAAGTCCATCCATTTTGTCACAAATGATAAGATTTCATTCTTTTTTATGGCCAAGTTATATTCGAGTGTATATATGTACCACCTCTTCTTTATCCAACTGTCTATTGATGAGCCCTTGGGTCGCTTCCATATCTTGGCTATAAATAATGCTGCAATGAACATAGGGATGCTTATATCTTTTCATATTAGTGTTTTGGGTTTCTTCAGATAAATACCCAGAAGTGGAATTCTGGGTTCATAAGGCAGTTTCGTGCTGTTTTGCATAGCGGCGGCACCAGGTTGCAATCCCACCAATGACATACGAGGGTTCTCTTTTTTCCACATCCTTGCCAATGCTTGTTTGTTGATTTCTTGATGATGGCCATTCTGACAGGTGTGAGATGACATCTCATTGTGGTTCTAATTTGTATTTCTCTGATGATTAGCGATGTTGATCATTTTTCTTATACATGTATGTTTATTGGCCATCTGTATGTCCTCTTTGGATAACTGTCTATTCAGGCCCTCTGCCCACTTTTTAACTGGATTGTTTGTTTGTATATATAATGTCTGCAAAGGCATTTATTATGTATGTAATTAAACAACTAAGTGCTGAGAGTCAGAATGCAGCGTAAGTTGCAAAGAGCCCCTGCCCACTGTCCTTGGTCCCCTCATCTGGGCAGTTTTCACACTTCTAACCACAAAGGCCTCTTTTGGTTGTTCTTATTTTTCACATTTCCAGTTTAAGGGCTCTGAGATTCAGCTCTTTCCCCCACATCAGCTATCACCCCCCTTGTTTGTGGTCCATAAATCCTTTTCTTTGATAAAATGAGTTCTTCAGCTTGAGGGGAGTGCTTTTCCCAGAAATCCCTGTGCTCAAATTCTGAAGCCTTGGGCTTTTCAAGAGAAAAGTGCTCCATAAATGCAAGCAATTGCTGTTTCTATTTGTTTTATAGTTCTTAAATGTGTAGAAAATGTCCAAGTAAAGCTGGCTAAAAATTAGTTCATGAATCTTACAATGACAAAACCCACAAAATTTAGGATTCGCTTGATGGTGTGGGTCTCCCATTCACAAGAGGGTTTCCAGTGTAAATGCATGGCGCTCTTCCTGGCCCCAAACCAAAGGACATGGGCCAGAACCTCAGGCATTGGGTGCTCTGGCAGAGCAAAATTCTAGGCTGAGGCTCAAGAAAAGTTTGTTGGTCATGGCAGCACTTCTGGCAAACAAAGTTTATCTTTTTTTCCACTGAGCCTCCCGTTTGCTGGGCCTGGCCTGGTTTGTCTGGCAAAGCTGGTCAGTGGTGCTCTGGGTTTCCTGAGCTTTCCACATCTTGTGGGTACCCTGGGCATGGTGATTTTAATAGGCTCATGGTTTAACGTATGATATTTTCACATCTATTTTTTAGTATTCACTCTGGTGTCCTATCCCAATCCTTCCTGTCTTTTTTTCTTCACTCAAATGCTGGAGAAGTTTAACACTTTGCCGTGCATGTGTTTATTCCATTGATATTTTTTCATCCCTACCGGTCACTTGTGATTGCAGGCTCTACTTCCATTTTGACTAAAATTGACTTGCCTATGTAAGTTTTTCAAATGAAGGTCCAGTGGAGGTGGTTATAATTTGACTAATGATTTACATGGATTATGGACAGGAGAATGAGTTGTTTAAAAATTGAAATGATCATACATTGATTTGTTCATGCCCCTGAAAAAACTCAAGGTTAAGAAAAAAATCTGATTCCTCATTGAAAAAGCCATTTATGTCATCGTTGCACTTTGTAACTTAAAGTTTTCTCTTGCTATCAGGAAAACTCTAATAAACAGGCCTATCAGATCCGGCCTCAGCCCCTCCTGGAGCCTCAAGCCCTGCACTGTAACCAGGGCATAGTTAATGCCTTTCGTTTCCTCCAGAGCACCAAACTCCTTCACCTCTAAGTCTTCACGTTGTATTTTTATTTCTGGGACCACTTCACCCAGTCCTCTCAGTCTGGCTGACTCCTATTTCTCCGTCACGTCTCAGCTCACAAGTGGTTTCCTCTGGAGAGCCTTCCAAATCCTCCTGGTCTAGATTAAGGTCCTCTTCTCTTCGCTATATCATTATAGCAAGTCATTGCCTGTCCACTTCTCAGTATCCTCCATTAGTCTGTAAAACTGCTAAGAATAGAGAACCTGTCTTTATGCTACCATTTTATTCCTTGTACCTAAGACAGAGTCTGGCTGGCACACAGTAGGCATTCAATAAATAATTTCTTCACTGAATGAGTCCAGTGGAATAACTTTTCCAGAGAAGAAATCAGGTTTAAAGTAGCTTTATGAATTCTCTGCTGCCATTTCCTTGGGTGCTTGAATTACCCTATGATTGCAGATTGAACAGGTGTTATTCAACATCCGTATGTGTCAGGTGCATCCTCCTACACTCTTCCATTGATCTTCCCCTTACCTTTCTGTTTTACCATTGAGGACACCCAAGCTCAGCAAGGCTGAAGAACTTGACCATGGTGCCTGATAGTGAACAGAAGAAATCCTGGGCTTCAGAGACCTAACCCATTGCTCTTCACCCTATGTCAGGGTGCTACCTCTTTAAACCTTTGACCTTTACCATGCTTTTTTGCTGCAACCATCTGGTAGGCCAACATTAGAATCTTGGAAGCCTTGAATTAACTACATAAAAGGTACAACTTAGACATCAAAATAGAATCCTGGAGGGGACTTGGGGAAGGAAGCACGGGGCTATGGACCCAGATACCTGGTCTCTTGTCTTACCTTTGTTACTAACAGGCTGTGTGACATTGGACACGTCTTTCTGGTTCTTAGTTTTCTCATCTATACAATGACTGGGAGTGATCGGACAATTTTTCAGGGGCCCCCCAGCTTTAAATTCTACAATCCTAAACGTGAAGGCTGGTGTGAAGCATCAGAGTTGCACAATGATTGGTGATTAGGGTATCTTCAAGTCCACCCAAAAGAGCTTACTTCTCAGGGGCTTTTCTGGAATTGCATTCTGCAGGTAAGAGGTAAAGAGAACAAATACAATTTTAGACTACCCTCTTATTTTTTGTATATACCAGGTAACACAATAATAACCATGAGCCATGGGGGAATTGAATGAAAAAATGAACCAGTAGCAATGCACAACCTCTTATCAGCTGTCATTATTGGCTTTTGAATTAAACAGAGGGAACGCTGGCCCTCCCTCTTCTACACACCTTCTCGTATTTATAGAACAGGCTCCTTCTAATCCACACGTGCATGAAAATTGTTCATAGCTCTGTGCTTCTTGAAACCACCTTATTTATTTAAGCAATCAGACTTCACATCAAATTGTGGCACAAGCAAACCTGAAATGTAAAAATGCAAATTGTAGGGAATGAAAATAGATTTTAAGTTGTTTGCATATAAATTGATTTGCATGAACAATTAAAGCTTCCCATATTTGCAATGATTTTTAGAGATGCTGAAGTAAATAATTGCATTACTCATGTGGGAACTTAGTAAAGGGACAGATAAACTGTCATTCCGGATTTAAAAAGGGCCAATCTTGGCTTTAATGTAGCTGAAAACAACAGAGTAAAATAGAGTCCTCTTATGAATTCTATATAAAATAAAATAATAAAAATAAAAATATATGTAACTTTAAAACTTAGACGTTATCATAGAATGCATATCAGCAAGTGCCTTAAAACTCCTTTTAAAAATTGAAGCTATGGAGAGGAAGACTGAAAAGAAATTAAAATTAAGAAGAGATTTGAACTTGAGGGTTAGTCTGGGTTAAAACAGCACCCATGGCCAAAATGATGGAAAGTTAAATAGAAAATGAAAGTATTTACTTCTCCTCTCTCCTCTGATTGTGTGACTTTGAACCTACATCAAAAAACCAGGAAGTTCATTTTTTCCTGTTATTAGCTAACTGCCAATTTAGGTAAGTCACTTTATCTCTCTGGGGAGAAAGCTTGCTATGCGTGCAGTTAACGTTTCATAAAAGCTGTTAAGCCTGAGCAACTTGAAGAAGATGGTAGAATGTCCTACTAGGAATGACACCACAGATTACAGCCTTATTCCCAATGAAAGAAATGCTGGAAATGGATGTCTATGCTTCTTGGGAAAAATGATGTACTATTTTTCCATACCGAATCAACCTCTTGTCTCCAAATAGGATTTCTTTAAAAAAAAAGAAAAATGGCTCATTATTGATGTTGTGTTACAGGCATGTAAAAGCCAACCCACAGATCACAGCTGGGAAAATTCCTGTGATCCTTAACCTGTGTGACAAAAAAGTAGGATACGTTCCATTAAAAGCCAGGTGTAGAATTAAAAGATTTATTTTTAGCAGGATTTTTGAAGTATTGCAGCACCTCATGGAAAATGGATCTCTTTTCTTTCATAGGAATGCTGCGCATTTTTTGAAAAGTTAATTATAAACAGTATTGCTTCCTTGTTGACCAACAAATCAATAACATTCTAGAGTTTTACGGCACCTTTCTCCAGAGAACATATTTTACTCAGGTGAGAAATTCTGTTTTTCTTGTTCATAAAGTTCCTCATTTGACTTGTCTCAGTGAAAATGTAAAAATATATATATCTTGTGGACCATAAAGAGTGTTCATTTCGCCTGCTGAAACTCTGATCGAAACTCTGTTTGATCGGGGCTTTGAAACCGATCGCATTTCAAAACAACTGAAACCACAACAGTGCAGATTTACAGAGCAGAGCTCATTTTATTTTATTCTTACCATTTATAAATTTTTAATTTTAGTTTGCAAAAACATTCTTCACTGAATTAAAAGTTTGAGGTAGATTATGAAGGAAAAGGAAGGGTCTTCTTCATTATTTCCATCAGAATATCAAACATCAAGAGATAAATAACCTGTGAAATAAATAACAATAACTAAGTATCATCAGTCTTTTCTGTCCATAAAATTAATTTCCGTGCTGCTGGACTTGGTATAGTAGTTGGTATAGAAAAGCATTCTTAAATTCATCTGCTTTTGAACTGAAAAGACTCCTGGAAATCCCTCCTTGGTTCCATGGTGCCATCTCACAATCAGCCAAGCATCGTCTGCTTTAAGCCCTGAAGCCCATATTTATGAATTCCTCCTCCTTGAAATACCAATAGTTAAAAGTACTTGGTAGGAAAAAAAAAGTACTTGGTAGAGTCCTCAGCATGAGGCCCTGAGATTGTCCTTTGCTCAACACACAAAAAATTGCAAGCCTTCATGTAAGCCTCAGAGGAAAGCAGAAAATATTGTATGATATCTGTACCATAGATAAAATTAAATTAATCATGGCTTGTGTTGTTTTAATGTTGAGCTTGAGTCCAGAATGAGCTCTATAGAATTCTAGGAGGAACTACAAGACTCAGCTGAAGTAGGAGAAGCAGGAGGAAAAGAAGATGAGCAATGAGGTAAAGATTCAGTTAGTGCAAGAGACAGTGGTGCCGAGCTGTGTGGCTCAGGGGAAGGAAGAGGGGTGGAGGGCAGTCAAGGAATTGTGGGTGGTATCTAAAGGGTGGTGAGAGATCGCTAAGGCTGTAAACAGGAGGGGAGAGTAGGAGAGGCATGGTAAACTTGGGTGGTGATTATTGGGGGTTACATTTGACCTTTAGGGTACCAGTCCCCTAACTTCTTAGAAAATTCAAGGTTTTTGTTCATGTTGAGTTTTCTTAGAGCAATGGACTCAGACAGTTGAGAGAAAAATACACATTATTTTAGCTTTGGGTATGCCATCAGGACAGGACAGAATGTTTCCAACTGAAAGAGGCTCTTAACAATGATCTAATTCAACTTTATTCTCCAGATGAGAAAACTGAAGATTAAATGCTTCAGTCAAGGTCAACCAGTGGTTCACTGAGAGGTAACCGAATGTTGAGTGGTTTGTTTATGGTCCTTTGCTGGCTGGCTGAGAAACGAGAGCTAGAACCCAGCAGTGCTGCTTCCCACTCAGGCCTCATTCTCTCTCGTGGTGGATGGGTTACTAGGCGCAGAGAAGGAAGCCAAGCCACAGCGCAGCTGCGCACTGTTGTCCTCGGGGGCCCTTTCCAGCTTCCAGATTCTATGATTCTATATCATCACTGCATCTCTTGTTTGGTTTTGGTTTTGTTTTAGACTACTACCTAAAAGGATTCATTGTAAGATCAGGAGGCAGCCAATAAATAAATAAATAAATAAATAAAAGAAATAACTGTTATTGGCTCCCAAATGGCCAGAAAGTATAGTGATATATCTTATAGGAGGGGAGAAATAATGTGAAAAGAAATTTATCTTCCAAAAAGCAATCAAGCTTTAAAAACCACCAACCCAGTTTCCCTTGAGTTCTGCTAGAATCTATCAAATATAGCACCTTAAATTGGTCCAAGTTTCACAGATAATGGGAAACCACAAATGCGATGTTTTGGGAGAGGCCATATACATCTCCCAAAACGTGCCGTTTTGTCCCGGCTTTTCTTCTGTGCACACCATTTAACTTAGCTTCTTGTCATTCCTTCTCAGAGACTCCACATGCATCTCTGGCTCCCCAAAGGGAGCCCTTCGGTTTTAACTGCAGAAAATGGATTAGGTGTGAATTCGGGGGGAGGGTGAAGAGCGTATAAACACCGGTCCTAAGTGCTTACTTTCCTATTCTCTATAAAGCACCACAGACATGGTCCACAGATAAGGGCTCCAATCTTAATCTAAGGATTTGAAAATTGTTTTATTCCTAAGTAGCAGCTTTACATCACCTATTTCCTATTTTGATTCCTTTTTGCCCCTATCTAACGTACACATTGCTTGCTAAAAATATTTTAGATCACTATGCGTTTATATGAAGTGTTTAATGTAGCAACATGTTTAGTTGAGTCACCCAAAGAAGAACAGGTATCGCTTTTCTGAAAGAGAGATCCTAAACTAAGCCCCCTTTAAGTAGAAAGCAGCCCTAGCTGGTGTGACTCGCTGGATTGAGCTCTGGCCTGCGAACTGGAAGGTCCTGGCTGCGGACCAGGTCCCCAGTAGGGGGCGTGTGAGAGGCAACCTATCCGTGTTTCTCTCTCTTTCTTTCTCCCTCCTTTCCCCTCTTTCTAAAAATAAATAGATTTTTAAAATGTTCATTGCAGAATCTTCAAAAAATAAATGGAAATCATGTTCTGTGATGGCAACATTGTCTAAACTTTGAACTATATGTAAAATATCAAATAAAACATTTTATAAAAAGCCATTCTGTGCTTCAATATAGATAGAACTATAGAAGCAAAGAAGGCTAGAGCTGGAAGAGATGTTAGAATTTTTGGTGACGTTTCCTCATGTTACAGATGAGAAAACCGAAGCTCAACACAAGTATATTAGGAAGAGGACTAGCCAGGCATTGCTTCAGCTGCCAGTCTCTGAAGACTATGAACACATCACTGGGATAAGTGAGAGATCGGAGATAGATAAACTCAGAGTTCCATACAGAATGCATTATTTGTGCACAGGGAGCTGAAGGCTGACAGTCTACTAAAATATTTGGAACTAAAGAACCAAGAGTAAGTGGTTTATTTTTATTATCTAAATTTAAATTTCCTTAATATGCTTCCAAGCACAATAATTTTTAAAGTCACAAAAGAAAAGAGGACAAGAACTACATAAGAATGAATGACATATTCTTAGAGTTTTAGAAACATCGATACTATTTTAGCCAATAGAAAATATATTGGTACTTAAATTTATTTCTGAAAGTAAACACTTTAAAATTCAAAATATCTCTATTCCTACAAAATAACAAGAGTTAAAAAAATAACGGTTGATAGGGTGCCAAAGCAATTTAGGAGAGACAGACTTCACCCCGATCATGGAGACACTGCTATGTTCATATCAGTGGATATAACTCAACAAACATTGACTCTGTGCCTTTGCCAGAATGCTGGGGCTGCACAAAATGAAATAGTAACCCAATCCCTTCCCCCAGGATCTTACAGTCTAATCATGAGAAAGACAGGCAGACATAAACAGTATCACAAACCGGCTTGCTGAGATAGCTGGCGGTCCCTGGGAACGTAGAAATGGAAAGCCTGAACCTACTCATGGAAACGGAAAGGCTTCACAGAGGAGGCCACATCTGGACTGACAATTGAGGGGTGAGTTGGAGTTTCTCAAGTGGAAGAGATCAGGAAAGGGGAACTGAGAATTCTCCTGGCCACGTGGCAGCACCAGCATATGCAACAATAGCCTAGAATATTGGGGGAAATATTTTGGCAAAAATGGTCAGCTAAGACCTGACCAATGTGACTCAGTTGACTGGGCATCATCCTGCAAAGCAAAAGGTCACTGGTTTAATTTCTGGTCAGGGCACGTGCCTGGGTTGTGGGTTTGGTCTCCGGTTGGGGTACATATGACAGGCAACTGATTGATGTTTATCTCTCACATTGATGTTGCTCTCCCTCTCTCTTTCCCTCTCCCTTCCCCTCTCTCTAAAAATAAATAAACAAATGAACAAAATATTTTTTAAATGTTCAACTAAAAAATTAATATTATTCTTTTTAATTTATTGATTTGAGAGAGAGAGAGAGAAACATCAATTTGTTTTTCCACTTATTTATGTGTTCATTGGTTGATTCTTGTATGTGCCCTGACCGGAATCAAATCTGCAACCCTGGTGCGTTGCAATGATGCTCTAACCAAATGAGCTACCCAGCCAGAGACAACATTAATATTATTCTTAAAGAGAATCAGCAACAAAGTGGGGAGGTGTAGTGATTGTAATGAGGCTCCCTGGGGCCCTGCAAATTCTTTCTCCAACTACTGAGAGCAATGTAAGATGGTCCTCAGAGACCAGGCTTCTCCAGGAAGACTCATGTGAAAAGAGTGTCCTTGCCTAAGGTCTCATCTTCTTTCTGGGGCACATCTAAGGACTGGTCACGGTGGAGGTGCCCCAGCTCTAGCCAATGTTCAAGGACTTGCTGCCACTTCAGAGCTCCCTGAGCGACTAGCTGAGGCCATCTGCATCACAGCCCAGCTTTCCCTCTTGCCCATTCTTGCGTCCATCTTTTTCTCTCCACGGCTCTTGATCCCACGAGTACCCTTAATTATTTTCCTGCGTGCTAATCTCCATCTCAGAGTCTGCTTCCAAGGGATGGGGGGATGACTGCACATGTAGGGTCACTGAAGACGTAGAATATCACATTTCAACAAGCAGGAGCCCACTGGTCACTGAAGGGAGGTGGGGATGGGTTCCCAGCACGTGGCTATCACATCTGAACCTTCCCTTCTAGTACTCTCTTAGAACAATTTTGCCCTTTTGGTCCCCTTTTTGACAATCTCCAAACCCTTCCCCCCATTCCTACCTTAGGGGCTTCTAGGAGTTTCTTGGGCCTCTGGTTCCAAAAGACTTTCCTGTGAGCTTCTAGCCCAGCTGCATTTCCAGGAGTCCTCCAGAGATTTCCTCCCCCGAACAGAACACTTTCACCGGTTATTTCTCAAAGTGTGGTCCTCAGCCTGCCTGCCTCAGGTGCTTGTTTAAAATACAGATAATAGTCCCCACGGGAGTTCTACTGATTCAGGGAATGTAGGGCAATGGGGGTGGGATCTGTATTAGAAATAAGCTTCCTGGAAGATTCTTAAACCCACAAACATTTGGGAATCTCTCCCCCAGAATCTGGGGCATGTATTAAAAGGCAGCAGTGATAAGTGTTTCTGAATTGCCTGCTGAATCAATTGTTATCTGTCATTTATTTTATTTTTTATTGAACCCATCAGGGTGACACAGGTGCACAGCACAACACATCATCCGTCCACTGTATTGTGTTCAACACCCCAAGGCTCCGTCCATCCCCCATTATCCCTACTATGCCCTCCTCCCCCCAGTTGTTATGTGTAATTTAGACAGCTTTAAGTTCTGTGGTGAAAACAATGTTGGTACTGCACTTACCTTTGTCAGTGACAATATTGGGACTTCAGCTTGCTGTCCATGGGTAGGACAGAGCTCTCTGAATCTGATGCGGCTTCACAAACCAGAAAACTCTGACCACGTCTGGGATGGTTTGGGATATTGTTTGGATCTTGGGTAGGAGGTTGAGGGCTATTTTTCAGAAAACATGGCAGCTTGCTGAAAGAGACCTGAGCGACTATTAGGGCTTTACAAGGTTTAGTTCTAGCACGTTCCAAGTTTTGCCTCTGCGGGATGATGTGGGGAGAGTTTTAACTATGGTGGAGCAACCAAGGATTTTCCAAAGGGTACTGAAATTTAGGGAGTGCAACAGTTGAAAATATGTTTTTAAAAACCAGCTTAATTGTGCTATAAATTAAACAAGTTTAATTGAATGCACCTCTTTTGGGTGCAGGAATTCAAGAATTTTCTGACAAATATACAGCTGTGCAGTCATTAACCACGATCAAGATGAAGAACATTCCCGTCGTTTTCAGTGAGGCTTTGTGCTTGCCTGGGACCTCCCTCCCCGATGCTCCCAGAAAACGATTCCTGACAGAAAGCCGGGGCATCATAAGACTCACCCTGTTTGTTTCTTTTTCCCCAAAAATCGCAGTCCTGTCCTCCTGTTGTCCGATATCTAAAAATATTAGCTAATATATTTTGCTAAATGTACAAGTTATGGTTGGAGTATAAGTCTACTTCCAAGCAGAGTTTACAACATTAAATATTTGAACATTTTGCAATCTTTCTCCAGCTGTGGCTGAAAGCTAATTCTAGTGCTGAGCCAGGCCCTTTGATAACTGGGGAAAGACTAGGCTGGTGGCGCGGGGGGCGGTGGTGGTCTCTGATCTGAGCCCCACACTTGAGGAATGTGCGTTCATTCACTTGCACAAATGAATTTATTAGGAGCACGTGGGCAGCTGACATCTGAGGTTCAACACTGATACAGCAGGACGCACGCTGGGACGTGGGACATGTATTCCTGTGATTCCTGCTGTTCCGGCCCCAGGGGACTGCTGCTGTGCATCTCTTGTTCTTTGTCCGGAATCAATTGTTACAAAATGTGGCTACGATGGAATGCCAGGAGGCCTTGCGGGTTGTGCCCTGATGATTTCAGAGGCAGACGCTGTGTTAGGGCAGAAGCACTCAGTGAGAGAGAAGAGAAATTAACTTGTCAAATTTGTCCTCCCAGACAGCCTGAACACAATAAATTCTTATCTATCTCGCCAACAGTGACAAATGTTCCTTTTCTTGCTTCTCTCTGTGCTACAGTTTGCTGTGCCAGAGAAACTCAGAAATTACTGTAGAATTTGCAGCAGTTTATTATAGTTAAAATAATAATAGTAATAACAATAATAACATTTCTGTTAAATTTGTATGTATGTAGATGAAGACATAGTATCGTAAAGTGTGATGCTGATTCTTTATCGTACTGGACTGATACTGAATCCTATAATTTTGAATTGGTTAAATTTTGTTAAAATATTTATTGACTTAAATATATAATCAAAAGAATAAATTTCATAAATTCAGCATTATTTTAAAACTTTTAATTAAACATTTTTCTATTCATTCATTATAATTTATATTTTCCCTTTTTTCTTTTTTAAAATAATGTTTTATTGATTATGCTGTTAGTTGTCCCCATTTTTCCCC
>PVKM010026372.1:0-19366 GCA_004027735.1 Carollia perspicillata | reverse complement strand
GTTGGCTGTGTGACTCCTTCTGTGTGGCTGCAAATGACATTATCCCCAAGTCTCTATGGATGACAGTGTTTCGTTGGAGGAGGGACTTTTAGGGACCTCTCTGCTGTTGTGTTGAGGCTGCAATGGACACATGGGCCCCTCATGGGTGTGGTTCAGGCCTGTGTGGGTCTGTGCCCTTTTTATTCATTGATTTTCGAGCGAGAGGAAGGGAGACAGAAGAAGAGAGAGAAAGAAATATTCATTTTCTGTTGCTCCGCTTGCTCATGCCTTCACTGGTTGACCCTCAATGCGCCCTGGTAAGGATCGAACCAGAAACCCTGGAGTATTGGAATGACACTCCAATCAACTGTGCTACCCGGCCAGGGCTGGGTCCGTGTCTTGTTGTGGAATGCCTGTGTGTGTACCACCCGCAGGGTGGCTACCACCAAAACGACACCAAGGGTCAAATGCCGCCCTGGGCTCCTAACCCAGTGTTCAACTCCCTTCCATTTTTATTGGCCACTTTTAAGATTATTATATTTCACCGACAGCTCCACACAGGAACCAGCCAACCCCGGGCCTCCTGAAAGGCGGTCGAAGTTGTGCCAATCAGACGGGAGGCCAAAGGGCTGTCTACAGGCACCCGGGGCCACCAGGGTCTATATTTGGAAACAAATTCCACAGCCACTTCCTGGGAATGGGGCAGAAGGTGCCCAGGAGTGGAGGAGAGAGCGCCATAAAGGAGCCCCCCTCCCCACGCCCCAGGGCTCAGGGGAGCCCCTGCTCCTCTGGCAGGTCGGAAGTGTAAGTAAAGCGTGGGAAATACAGTCAATCATATTGAGGTCACTATGTATGGAGCCAGTTGGGATACTCTACTGGAAACACTGAGGGGATCACTGTGTAAGTATCTGATTGTCTCGCCACTAAGCTGTACATCGGAAACCGATACAAAATAGCGTTGAAAGAAGAAAAGAGAAGCGTGCCCGATGCATACCTTGACAGGAGTGGAGCACGGTCCCTTCCTGTTGGGCAGAGTGAAGGAGCAGGGCTAGGGAACACACAGGCACACCCTCCATCCTGGCCCACGGCACCCCCAACGGTGCACCTGCTCCCAGGGCAGAGGCGTCGACTCGGAGTCCTAACCACGTTGACTTCTGGAAGCTAGTCCCGAGGCATCAGGCGCTTCAGCCCGGCTGCGCCAAGTGCCTGGCCCCCAGGCAGCCTCTGAGCTTGTCCCCAGCATCTGTGAGCCTGGGGGCTCTGCAGACACCAGGGTAAGAGCGGGTGGGGAGACAGCTGCTGAGCCCATCCCTCCACCAGCCCTGTGCCGAGAGCAGTGAGGCTTCTGATTTCTGCCACTTCTGTCCCAGAGGGCTTGCCTGAGCCCTGTGTCCTGGGCCCTAGCTGACACCCCTGTCACAGCCCTTCTGTTCCCAAGGGGTCAAGCAGCCCACTGGGAGCCACTTAGAGCACACACAGCCATACAGAGTCACCGCTGCATGCCCTGGTGAGGCAGTTCCGTCCCCACACAATCACATCAGAGTCCCCCACCACATGTGCAGGTGTGATACACCTACACATGGACCCCATCACACACACAAATACATGGACACACTTGCACACTGAGTCTCATGTGAGTTTGCACAGAGAAACCACCCACAAATATGCACCTGTTCAGTCTCACACTCACATGTCCATACTCATTGCCACACAAAGACACACATCTACCCGCACACACTGAGTCAGACACACACACACCATCCAGGTTGCACACAACCACCCCCAGGCTCATGCCTGCACACACACAGATGTGAGCTCATTCACACACACCATCACAAGCCATCTCCCTTGCCACAGTCACACACACAAAAAGCCTCACACACGACGATTAAAGTCCCTCACCCTGAGTCACACGCCCTAGCCATGTGTACCCGAATGCGCACACATACTCCTATGCAGGTTCAAGTTCGCATCCATTCCTTCATGATTCTCATTCAGTCACTGGGTCCACGGGCTCCCCCAGACCCTCGCTGTCTCCTCTCCTGCAGTGCGGCACATGGGTGCACTCGGCCGGGGATTACTCACCCACAGCATGGGGTGCTTCCCCTGGAGAGAGCCCCTGCATTCAACAGCCCTGTCCAGGCTGGGGCTCACCAGTTCAGAAGGAGGAGGGACGTGGGGGTTCCTGAAGCTGGCCAGGGAGAAGCCAGTCTCCTGATACCAGTCCCCTAATGGCCTGTCCCCTCCCCCTGCCTCCTGCAAAGGACCCTGGACTTTGACACAGGCCAATCCCAGAGGGCAGAACCTGAGGAATCCCTTAGCAACAACTAGTCCGGCCCTTTAATTTTACCTATGAGAAAACTGAGGTCTAGAGGTGCAGAGATAGGGAAGGAATGGTCAAAGTTCCCCAAGACTTTGGAACAGGGCTGGGACTGGAACCCCATCTTCTGTGCCCGTGCCGACCACACTGCAAGAGTACTGGATACCCCCCACCACCTCCATAGCCGCCACCACCCTTCCGCCAAGTCCAGCCCCCCAAAATGCTTGCGCTACCTGCCCTTAAGCAAAAATGAGGTCCCAGGTCATGCCGAGTGCCTACTCACAACCTTCCATGGGGCATCTCAAAAGTTCTAGAATAAAATCCCAACTCCTTCCCATATCTTTAAGGCCTTGCAGGAGCTGGATCCTGCCCCCCTGTTGCCCACCTCGTTCCTTCTGTTCCTCGTTGGCACCAACCTTTGTGCCCACCTCAGGGCCTTAGCCCATGCCACTCTCTCGGCTCCCAGTTCTCCTTGGGGCTGCCCGCTGCCTCCCATCACTTTCACTACGTGCTTGTTTATTATGTCTCTACCTTGGATTCTAAGAGGCGGAGAACAGAGACTGTGGCTGTCTTACTCAACACGGCGTCTGTCCCTGTCACACAGCCAGTACTAGATGAGTATTTGTGGAATAAAACATATAAATGTATTATTATACCAGATGGACTTGGAGCCAAGGATCTGGAGACACAGACGAAGCATCTACAAGGAATCCGTGAAATGCACAATTCTGTAGAACTCACCCCGCTCGGTGCATAAAATAGGAATAAAAGTCCGAAGAGTGATAAGTGTGGAGGGAACAAAACCCTACAGCAGATTTTTGGTCTCCGAGCCTCGAAGCCTGCACTGCTTCCTGTCTCCCTGCCCCAAGCGTCCCCCACCCCCAGCCACCCCTCCCTTGTCCTCTGGGCCTTTCTTTTGTCCACCCTTCCATCTGTTCCCAGGAGCCGGGAGAAGGAGCCAGCAGATAAGTGAAAGTGGTATTTTTATAGGCTGATAAAAACCACGCTTATCTAGAAAGCTCCGTCCCATCTCCCCAAGTGTCCCTAATTGGTCATTTGCCCAGTGCCCTCTCCCCCGGGGCTGCAGACCCCCTGGGAAAGGTATGTCCTGCGTGGCCTTCTTCCCGCTGTCCCATCGCCCCCTGCCCTCCCCTCTCAGGGCGGATGGGCCTGCAGGAGACCTTTGCCGGGAGGACTGGGGATCGGGAGGGAGGTGAGAGGGCTGAGGAAGAGGGGCGGTGGTGAGGGAGGGTCCGGATTTCCCCAAGCGGGTTCACTGTGCCACTATTTAATGGTGCCAACTATATTAAATTCTATACTCCAGCAGCCTCTTAAATCCATTTATGGCCCAAGCTAGACCCTGAGCTGTAATAATAATAAAAATAAAAGAAAGAATTTATGCACCCAGGGTGTGGACCCGTCACCGGCAGAAAAGAAAGAGCTGTTTCTAGCTGATCTTGCTGGCCCATCGCCCACCCCCTGGCCTCCCGGTTTCCCCTGGGTGGAGGCTCCCAGGGACAGGGAGGGGACCTGGGCTTCTAGTGGGAGGGGCGATTTCAGGAGCTCAGAGCAGAGTCAGCTTAAAGGAGCCCTGGCTGAATGGAGCCTCTCCCTTTCTCTCTGGGACTCACAGAGAATGACCTTCTTGTATTATATTGCTCACATTATGTTATATTTAGAGCAGATCTAGATCCAACCCGTGGCCAGGGACTGTGGAGAGAGCAAAGGACTAGGGTGAAAAGGGCTTAGAGAGGAAGCCGAGAGTGGGGGCTCAGACCCTAGACGTCTCCCCAGGTTTAAATCCAGACCCTGCTGCTTCCTGGTGATGTAAACCGAGCAAGTCTCTTCACCACCTCAGCCTCAGTGTCTCGGTCTGTGCAATGGGTCTCAGAACACCAGCCTTGGGTGGCGGCGTGAGGGGAAAAGAAATGAGATATTACATACGTCAAACCTCGGACGCAGCTCAAAGTAGGGCTTCATAAGGGCATCATTCTGAAGAAGGCCAATCCTTCCAGGACAACAGAGACTGGCTTCATGGAAGATGCAGCCTATGGCAGGAAGGAGGAGGCAGGAGAGGAAAGCGGGAACTGAACTTGGCAGTCACGTGTGTAACTGGCCCGCTGAAGAGCGTTAGCGCCAACCTACAGGGTCTGGAAGGAGGACCTGGGCCCCCACGGACCACTGGGAAAAGGGAGGCGGGGCGAGGACAGAAAAAGGAGACCTAGTCTGAAGGGCCCAGAGACACCCCCCCATGTGCCTCGCCCCCAAATCTCAACGAGGCCCTTAAGAACCAAGGGTGGAACCACTGACTTCCGGTCCGGCTCCCATAGGAGACAGCTCTCTGTGTCATTGCTGCCCCCCCAGGTCACAGACCATCAAGAAATGCTCATCGAGTGAATGACTAAAAACCTGAATAAAGCCAGGGACCTCCAGAGGTTTGCTGTCCAGGCCTCCTGTGTCAATGAGGCCAAAGTCAAGGTTACCGGCAATGAGTATTTTTTTCTCAGCTTCCTGGTCACCTTGCTGTTGGGAGACTAAAAGGATAGATTTGGAGCCTTTGGAAGATTGATTGTATTTAATGACATGAGTTCACACACCACTTTAAGCCTACGTCCTTGGGGAGCCCCCTCCCACACTGATTCTGAATTTGGTCTCTGTGTCTTGCTTTGGCCATGGAACAGTAACCAACTTGATACATTGTGCATTTCTACTCTGGGGTCCTTTTGCCTTTTCCATTTACAGCTGGGCCAGCCCGCTGGGGGATGAGACGCAGAGCTGAGTCAGCCCAGTTTTCCTTGCCAAGGCCTTAGATAAGTGAGGAAGCCCAGCCAAGATCAGTAAAGCCACCCAGATGACTGCAATTGACCTGCAGGTGACCACAAACACCTGAGTAAGCCCTGCTTGGCAGACCCATCCAGCTAACCCATAGTCACATAAGCAAAAATAAACGTTATTGCTGTAGCTGCTGCTGGTGGTGGTTATTTGTTACGCAGCATTATTGTGACAGTCGATAACTGATACAGAACCTTGAGCTGAATCCAGCCCCGACTATCCCCACATGCCAGGTTTGGCCAAAGAAAGGAGTTTTAAGGCTTCCATTGCAAAATTTCAGCCCCTGACTTTCAAACGTTGGTTAGTTAAAGCATCAAAAATAGATGGATGCTTCTGACTTCCAGCCGTGGAAACTGGAGAAGACAAGGAATGAGGGAGAGTTCGTATAAGGCCAGGTCTGTACTGGAGCAATTTCCTGGTTAATCTTAAAACACATAGACCTGGGTTTTGTAAAGCAGGAGGAATGGTCCTTCTGAGAAACACTGTGGTGGGTTTTTCCATAGCACAAGTGTCATGCCACAGTGGACATGGTGGTTCAAACTGAGCAAGTCTCTTCACCCCGTCAGCCTTAGTGCCTTGGTCTGCACAATGGGACAGCATCCATTTCCTCCTCCGGTTACAGCACCCTGATTGTCCCTGGAATCAACCCCTTCCTCACTCTCATTACTCAGTAGGTGGCCAAGTAGCATATCCCATCCCCAGCCACCATGATTGGCTCAGCAATAGGCATCTGTTCGAATTCTATCCAATCAGAAGTTATTGTGGGACCTTGTGCAGACACAATGGGAAGAGAAGACCCCTTTCTACTGGACTTCGAGTTTTAAGGACTTTCCAGTCAGGTGTTGTTGCTCACCATTTTATTATACCGGGGAGAGCCTGCCCAAATGGGTAAGTGCCTGACATTCCTAGGAGTCTGTTTTCTCATTGAAAAAAAGAGGATAATAATTGTGTCCACTCACAGACTTGTGAGGATTTGAATGAGATAATACAGGGAAAGTACCCGGCATGTGATCCATAAATGTTAGCTATTGTGTGTGTGTGTGTGTGATTCATTTGGCGCACCCATTGGCCTAGATCTGTAATTGATATTTAACCTGTAACTAGAAATGAGCAGATATATGGGCGCGTCTCTATGATGCTTTCCATATGCACGTGGATAGTGGTAAACGTACCGTACGGCGTGTGCTCCCAGATGCGCTAGTAAAAATTCAAGCCAGTCTTTTCAAGTAGAGAGAATCCTGACTTGCATCAGGCATGTCCTTCGGCTTGCTCCGGTGAGGGGAGGTGTGCAATGAGCCACCCTATCACTAGAGGCGCAGATGTGGCTGCTGCAGGAGTCACTGCCTGCGGTGAGGACCAGTTGGGTTTGGAATGAGGCTATTCTCAGGGCCACTCACGGTCTCCCTGCCCTCCAAGGACGTGTTACCATCCTGGTGCTGCTGTAACTAACTACCACGTACCGCATGACTCAAACAACAGAAATGTACTGTCTCACCGTGTTGGAGGCTGGTCTGAAACCAAGGTGTCCGCAGGGTTGGTTCCTTCCTTAGATAGCTGACAATCTGTTGTACCCCTCTCCCCTATACTCCGGGGGTTTGCTGCAATCTTTGGCGTTCTTTGCCTTGTAGACACATCGCCCTGATCTCTGCCTTCATGTGCACATGGCGTTTTCCCTGTGTGTGTGTCTGTATCCAAATGTCCCTTTTTTTATAAGGACACCAGTCATATTGTATTACAGCTACTCTATCGACCTCATTTTAACTTCATTACTGCTGTAAAAACTTGTCTCCGACGTCAAAACTTGACGTTCTGAGGTCCTGGGAGCTAGAACATCAACATGTGGATTCGGAGGGACAAAATTCAACCCATGACAAGGTCCTCACCCACAGAGCATGCCTAGACCTGTCGGCATGTTTCCAGCATCCAGATAACTGAAATCCACATCCTCGGGCCAGAGGGACATCGCCAAGCAATGCCTGCACAACAGGCATCCTGCAAACACCCACAACAGAGAGTCCGACGCCTTGAATCTGGGTCTGCCTCTTGCTATGTGAACCTCACGATTTCCCTGTTCACCCTGAGCTTCCACTCCCTCGGCTGTCACGTGGACTTGGTGGGAGAGGAAAGGTGATATAAGAATTAAGTAAAGTCACACAGGGGAAGTGAAGGTGACTGGCATGTCCCTGATACAACCATGTAACTGATAGAACAACGTCATACGGTTTCCACTCTATAGATCTGGGTTCCAATCCCGGCACTGACAATTCCAGGCTGTGTGGCTTCGGAAGGTTAACAAACCCTGTGCACCTCAGTTTCTTCACGTCTACAATCAAAATAATTTCAGGACTCACCTCAATGGATTCAGGAGATAGTTAAATGACTACAGTACGGGTCAGGTACTTGCAACCTAAGTGCTCAGTCATTAATAGTTATGGCCCCTTCCCCCCGTTTTTGCCCTTGACGCTTCCTTAAACCTCAGTTTTGACGAAGGGATTCAGTACACACACACGGTGGTATGCATCCTTAGAACAGAGACTTGGGCAAGACAGGTCGCCCAAAATCTCTGCTGCAGATCAACCGACTCCGGTTTCTGGGGAGAGGTGGGACTCATCTCTTTGGAAAGAGGAAACTTCCAGATGAGACATCTGCTCACGTTGTATTCCCAAGGAAGGGGCGGTGGAGGGGCGGTGGACGAAGCTGAGACAGTAAAATGTCTTCAGCAGCTCCAAGCCCGAAAGCAAGGGTGTCGGTTCAAACACCTGGAGATATCTAGGCACCGTTTTTATGGCAGTGCCGCTATAGGCTGTCCCAGCTCAGTTTTCTACCCCCACCAGTCCCAAACCGCCCCCCCCCCCGCCTCCACCAGCTCGCAAACCAGCCCTGCCTCCATTTATATGAAGAGACAGTGAGGGGGTGTGTGTCGACCCATCATCTCCTATGAGACCTCAGTAATTTACCTGCAACAATTTACATTTCAGTGATGAAAGATGTTCACACAGCCTGCATGGGTCGCGGTAACAACATCCTCTTTTCCCAGGAATATTAGTCTCTGTTTATTTATATCAAAGCCTTGTTTCCCTTTTCACACCCCTAAAAAGAAAGCAAACAGTAAGGGGATGCAATATACCGAGAGACCCCCAGGAGGTTATTAAGCATTAATGGAGGGCAGTCTTACTCCGAGCTGACTTATAGTTCCTCTCCTGCTGGATTATGAAGGCAGTTCAAAGGGTGGCCCTAAAGTCAAGGTGGCTTGCTTAAGGGTTGGGAAATCTTAAATAGAGCCTTTCATCTCTGTGGCCACATTCTGGCTGAGAAAGTCATTACCATCTGCTTGGAGGTGGGTGGCCAGAGGGTCGAACTGGTGGGCACCAGCTACAGCCCACTTTCCACATCTCGGCAGCCCCAGAAAGTTACCCGGAAGGATGCATTCCCGTGGCCACTCAATGAACATTTCTTCAGATGCCAATATCTCAGTACCTCCTGGCCCACGCACTACCGAGCATCTCATTTCATTGACACAGTGGAAAAGGGACAGTGGTGCTTTTAGAAGGCTCTCGTGTGGTGTAAAAACTACCCAATACCTCTTGGCCACGGCTTGTCGGCGGAGGGTGTTGGGATTCTCAATGCCAAAGCACATTTCAGTGGAGCTCAGTAGCCGGACGCCCTGTGGAGGGCATTCGGATGCCGTGGTTCAGAGCCTAGAAGGGCAGACCTGGGGGGCCGGGAGTAAGTTACCAAAGTTTCCTGAACCTCAGTTTCCTCTTCTACAAAATGGATGTCCTGAAACCTCCCACCTAAAACTGCTGAGAGGATTAAAGAATTAAGTAAGATGTTCATGTTGAACACTTAACACAGCCCTGACAGAGGGCGACCAGATGTAGGGGAATTACCGCCCTTCCTCTCTGTGGTCCACGTGTAAAGCTGAGAAAACTTGCTTCTCTCAACCCACAACAAAGCGTTCAGGCCTTTTAATGGGAAGAAAAGTCGATCCTGAATAGGTTGCTCCTCGGCCTTGATGACTCTATCTGAAAAGACGGAACTGTGAACACCCACCTTGCGGGGTTACTTTGAGGATGACAGATAAGGCTTGAGGCGTGCCTGGCACAGGGAGGAACACAGTCGCCGGAGATCGGGGATAATTAGAATCATAAGTGGTGGATCCGACCGAGAGCCCCTTGGACTCCGTCGACGCAGCCTCAGCTCACTGCTGTTCCCTTACCACCCCTTTCGGCTCCAGCAGCGGCACCTCATTAATGCCCCGCCGGGCTGAGGCCGAGAGCCCCCTTTCCACCCGTTGCTCTGGACCAACGAGAAGAGATTTCACAGACGTCGATCTGAGCAGTACCTGGAATTCACTGCACACCCTAATCCCATCCTATTCCAAAATCAATGTCCAAGCAGGGGCTTATAATTTAAATAAATATTGGCTGAGTGTCTGCCGTGTGCCCAGAACGACTCGCAGTGCTGAAGTCACAGCAGTGACCAAAATCAATAAACAGCTTTGTCCCCAATAACTCCATATTCTACTGTCCTCCTGGTCAACCACGAATGAGAAAAGGGGCTCACCCAACTCAACGTCAGCTGCCTCATCCCCAGCTTTCTCTCAAATGCTGCCCTGAAAAGGGCCAGGCAGGTCTTCATCTGCAAAGTAAAGGACGAACTCCACCCACACAGAGAGGCACACAGAGATACACAGGCTCATACAAAGCCTAGCCGGAGATCCAGAAAACGATCTGAGCAATGACGCAGCGTCAGGCATTCCACCAAACAGCGACTGACTTTAATGCCAATCGAATCCTTACAACAACCTAGGGAAGAGGCAAGGTCATTGCCTCCCGTTTGCGGAGAGAACACTGGAGGCTCAGAGAATAAAAGCGATTTGATTGAACAAAGAAGCACTTCAGAACTCCACCATCCTCGGTGTAAGTGTGGCCTGTGAGTAAAACCTCAATTACTGGAATGGGTTAGAGGGTGTGAAGGACATCCAGACAGGTTGGAGTATGGAGCCCTCGTCATGGTTTGAGTGGAAATGGTTAAATTAGGGGAACCAAAGACTTTTATGTTTTTACAGGAAGGCTGCCTTCCTGAACAAATCTTAAGAGGGACCCACATCTGTAAGCAGATTTATAGAAGCACACCTAGCTGAAGATGACCTAGAATGGCCCGTGGGCTTAAGGTGGCTCTAAAAAGTCACGCGGCCTTTGAAAACCCAGCACCCATAAAAGCTTGGCCAACAAGCATCATGAAACCGTGAGCCAGTAACACAGGAAACTTGGATGGGCCTCCTTCAAAGCCCACTTCCACGAGTTCACAGAAACCAAAGGCTTGGAGCGATGTTATATTAGGTGTCTAATGAAAAAGCCATCACCTTCCAAAGGATTAAAATTATGCTCGCAAAAAAGCACGTGGAAACATCAGACAAACCCAAAGAGAGGCACGTTTTCCAAAACGACGAGTCTGTACACATCAAAAATGTCATGGTCAAGGAAGACAAAGAAAAGCCAAGACGCTCTTCCAGATTTAAAGGAGAGCTACGTTGACTAAATGCAATTCGTGATCCCGGGTTGGGTTCTGAATGAGGAGGGGCAAGAAGGCGGGACGACTTCGAAGATTCATTATCAGGCCCATTGCGGGAAATGAAATGTGGATTTAGTAGGTGGGAATAGTATGGGCTCAACATTGTATATTTTTTAAAGAATTTATGGATTTATTTTTAGAGAGAGGGGCAGGGAAGGACAAAGAGAGGGAGAGAAACATCAGTGTGTGGTTGCCCCTCACGTGGCCCCCACTGGGGATCTGGCCCACAACCCAGGCATGTGCCCTGACTGGGAATCGAACCAGTGACCCCCCAGTTCTCAGCCCGCGCTCAATCCACTGAGCCACACCAGCCAGGGCTCAACATTGTATTTTTTTTATTTGATCATCGTGCTGCGATTACGTAAGAGAACATTCTTCTTTTTTAGTAAATATTTGCTGGTATGTTTAGAGTAAAACAGGGACCATGTCTCTAACTTACTGGTTCATTAAAAATTATTTGTGCTTATACGCATGTGTATGCGTACATGTATGGGTGTGTATGTGCGTGTGTATGCACACACAGAGAGAGAAGAGAGTACACTGAGTGCCCTGTAGGCCTGGTTGGCTCTCAGCACCGAGCACGCAGTGACTACTATCTGGAAGCATCTTATTTGATGATGTATCCAGCAGAGAGGGAATCCGAGCCAAAAGATGAAGAGTTATTATAGTTGAGGCCCTTGATCCAAATACGCCTGAAGCCAACCTGCCCTCAGCTTTCCCGATGTAATGAGCCAGTAAACTCCTCCCCTTTTAAATGGTTTCTGCTCAAGCCAGTTTGAGCCGTGTTTCTGTGGGCGGAGGGGAGGGAGTTGAGAACTCGGCGTCAGCACCAGCGCCCACGATTTTTGCGATGTCGTAGTACAGGGCTGCCCTGCAGGAGGCAGCGTGCGAGCCACCGGGGGAGACAAGGGTGACTGCGACCTCGTCCCTGCTCTTAATATGCTCTCCTTGTGGTCTCATCAGGAGACGGACGTATAACAAACTATTGCAATACAATGTCACTGGATTTTTCTCAACCTCTCCTTGCTTGAAATAGCCTCTCCTCTCTTGCCCACCTATCCGAATTCTAATTTCCTTCTGGCCTGGAGGGGCCAGCCCAAGTTCCCCCTCCTTTATGAACCACCATTGACCATGGTTTCCACAGGGACCAACCATCAACCACGCACTTGTGTGGAGACGGTATATGACATTGCGTACCCTCCCTTGCCAGCTGCACCCACGGCTGGTGAGGAATGAAGTGTACTGGGACTGAAATGTAGTAATAATGAAGAAATGTCGTTGGAATTCATTAAAGCATGTAAATAGCCAAGCTGGTGATTGGAAGAGCATGCGGTTGCGAGGTGCAGGGTAAACAAATGATGTTTGCAAAGCGAGAATAGCTGAAAACAGATCCTTAGATGACCATTAATTTCCCGGGCCCGAGAGCCCGGCAGAGACATCTGACGATGGACACAGCACCGTGAGCCTCGACTCCGGGCCCGGAGCGCTTCTGAGCCCTTCCGCCTGATGAAGAACGGCTGCCTTTCACAGAATCCGAGAATCTTGACCAAAAAAGTACGATGGGTTGGAATCCCTGGGGATTAGTCACCCTTCGTGTGTGATAAACACATTCCCGGATGACAGTATTTCTGGGAATTTGCCAAGAAGGGCACCAAGAAGGCACGGGCCCCGCCAGTGTCTACTTGTGTGTGTGAGTGCGTGTGTGGCTTGTGTCGTCATCTCGGAGCAGAGGAGAACCCAAGTCCATGTCTGCATGTGGCCAATCACCAGGACTGTAAACTTGGGCCTCCCGCTCATGTGTACTGTTTTGTATCCGCGTGTCGGAGCTGCCATCACAGAGCACTGTCCACACGGGGGCAAGGCTCAAATGACAGAAATGTGTTTTCTCACAATTCTGGAGGCCAGAAGTCCAAGATCAAGGTGTTGGCAGGGCTGGTTTCTTCTGAGGCCTCTCTCCTTGGCTGGCAGACGGCCGCCTTCTCCCCCTGTCTTCGCGTGGCCTTTCCCCGTGTGTTGTTTGCATCCTGATGTCCTTTTCTACGAGGACACTCGTCAGAGTGAACTAGGGTCCACCTGCATGACCTCATTTTACCTTAATTACCTCGCTGAAAGATTTACCTCCAAATATAGTCACATTATGAGGTACCAGGCATTAGAAATCTAACATGTGGCTTTCTGGAGGACATAGTCCAGCCCATCACATACTTTTATTTACTTGTCAAAAACCTCATTCTGTCCTGGGCATTTTGCAAACACTTCACATGCCTCGATCTATTTAATTCTCACACTAACTCCATAAATACAGCACCATGGCCTCCATTTTACTGATGGGGAAAGCTAGGCTCAAAGTGGGTGAGGAATGGGAACAAAATTACACGGCTGCTAAATTTTGGGGCTGAGATTTAAATCAGGTCTAACTAACGCCAAACCCTGTATTCTTAACCCTCACCCACAAGTGTCCCATGCCCTGGCCGTTCTCGAGGTGATTATAGGGACGGCTGGATGAACTTCAGAAAAACATTAATATTTATATATTAATTGTAATGTACACTGTATTTCTAAAAAAGACTAATCCACCAAACTCACGATTGCTTAGAATGAGCCCACAGTGGGTATTTAGATTTAGAATTTGTGAATATAAAGGAAAATAGAGTCGATATTGTTTGAATATGGGAAAAATGACAAAGTGAGGCCAACGGTGACTGAAGCGTGGGAAGCGATGACGTCTGTGGTACACGGACTCACACACACACACTGCAAGGCCCCCACAGACCACTCAGCGTCAGCCTGACACCCATACGCATCTCCTGAAACCGCATTTGTATCCCCAACTAACGACAATGATGAAGTCCAATTTCCGCCAAACCTGACCCCAATCCTGCGCCTGCTGGGGTTCGAGTGACCGTGCTAACCCTTCCCCCACCAGAGGGTACAAGCTCTCTCTTTTGTCTTTGAGCAATGCCCACTCTCGATTCTTCTCCCAGCTGACCTACACAAATAAAAACCACCTATTTCATTGTCCATCCGCCATCTCTCGCTCTCTCTCTCCCTCTCTCTTTCCAGCCCATTTATTCCCATATCATCAGCCTTTGGAAAATTCAGCCAGCCATTGTACCACCAGGACTTGGCGGAAAAAGCAGATCGGGATCACTGGTGAAGTTCGCGTCTGACTTTCTCCCTTCCCCCGAGGGTCGGGTGCCTTGTTTCTCTGCCACCCGCGGCCGCCAGCACCTCTCATCGGCTCTTCTCCATGGACTCTGTGGCTTTATTAGCAAAGGAAAATGGCCTGCCTCCAACCAACATCAATGGGGTCTCAGCTACAGCAGGACCGCAGTGTTTCCTGCGGCCCCGAGCCTCAGACAAACCAGTTTGAAGAGGAGCCAGTTGGCTTTACTCAGGCTACCAGTGAGCTATTTTTGACATAAAAAGAAGCTGAATTTAGCTGATAACTGATTGGAGAAAATTTAAACACAACTGCGCCGTCGGGGGCTTTAACATCTTGGCGATTGGGGGCTTTAAGGAACCGGCAGCGGCGGCGGAGAGACAGAGGGAAGACAGTGAGCTTGGTCAGGCATGATGTTTTGAGAACAACTGACTGAGAGGCATCAGGCAACCCACTGTTGGCAAAACAACCGTTTGCATCGCGGCTGCGTGTTTTTCTCTCCTCCCCATCTTTCTACTACGCACATCAGTTTACATAGGAAATCAAAGCCTCGCTATCTTCACCGACCAGAATTTGGCGCAGCCACCAGAAACATTCTGTAAGAGTCATATAATGTGTTCCCCTTATCTCCCAATTTCGGAAGTCAAGATAAAAATTTTCGGAAATGTTTGGGATATGTATGCAACAGAAAAAATGGTTTCTGCATGTCCAGCCAAATCTAAGAGATGGAAGATAGTATCTTTCAGTAAATCTCAGATCTTCTACATTTTCAATCGTCTGCGGAGGGGTCCCCCAGTTCACACCCCCACTGTCCACATCACCACCTGCCCATCTCTGTTTCTTCACAGCAGCGTTATGTCGCAAGGCAAGGAGATGTCATCGTTTCCCCAGGAGACCCGGAGAGCCAGACCCCCGGAAAGGTCAGGTGAGCGCCTGGAGTCACACGGCGGCCGTCGACAGGCCCAGAGCGGCCCCGTCCCATTTGAAGTCTCTGCTCCATTTTGCTCACTCTGGCTCGTTTGATGTGGTTTGATATAAAACTTTAACAGAAGTCCCTGTTGCTTATTTTCAAGCCTATAAAATAATAACAACTAAGAAGCATCGTTAGCTCAGTCCTAAAGATCATTTTTCAACTTTGGAATGCGTGTCTCTGATAAGAGTCTGGCCGGCACGGCCGCAGCACAACGCGACAGTAATATTCTTATTACGAACTCTAACAGCCGCGAGTTATTGAGTGTTTGCCACGTAGCAGTCCTTTAATCTCCACCTCAGCCTTTACAAGCCAGCCCTCCCGTCTCCATCTCACAAAGGAAAACACCGAGGATCGGCGAGGTGGAGGCTGACCAAGATCCCACGCGCCAACGTGACGTGGAAAATGTCTGAGAAAGCCGGCAGAGGAGCGCTCAAAGTCCCAGAGGTGCCTCTGGGCGTCCGCTCGGTAGCAACCCTGGCACACAGAGTAACCGTTGCTGCAGTGAAGGAGCGGGTGCAGAGATGTCCGCTGCATCATTGTTTACCGTGGCGGGGGATGGGGTGGGGGGAAGGAAACACTCTCAATACCCATCAACAGAGGATGCCCTGGGCTAGTCATTGGACGCTGTATGCCTCAGTTTTCTTGTCCGGGTAATGAGGACAACAACAGTAACTTTCGCACAGGTTTGAGAAGTAAGGGGATTCGTTCAACACACCGCCTCGAACGGTGCTTGGCACGTGGAGATGTCAGCTGCCGTTGCTTCCGTATAACAAATCGCTATGTAGCAATTAAAGTGGATAAAATATATTTATACAATATTTGCAGTTAAACATTATTTCTATTTACCAAGGTAAATTCAACTCACAAACACAATGTTGAGTGACAAAAGCAACTGTCGAACTATGCACGCAGTATGAGGTTTGTGCGAATTAAGAAATACGAGCCAAATTGGGTGTCCCTTATGAAGAAGTGCGTATTTTCATTAAAGCATAAAAATGTGGACTGCAGATATCTACCAAAAATATGATAGTAGCTACTGCTAAGGAGAGGAAGAGATGGGGGGGAAGTGAGTCTAGAAAAGAGAAAAGCACCTCAACTTTATCACATTTTACTTCTGTGCTTAAAAAAATTGTTTTGAAGTGAGCATGGGCACATTAGTAGGTGTTCTTTCCTTGGGCATAGTGCACAGGTATTAGAGATATTAATCTACACACTTTTCTGTGTTTAAAGAATTTTTCCAAACATAAAGAAAAAGCCCACAGAATTTTTGTTTACGTGGCTGAAAGCTATACTCAGCAGATTTTCATTCTCACTGTTCTCCTACTTTTTTTTTTTTTTTTTGGCTTCTTTCCTGGCAGGGAGAAGAGACAGGTTTTATTTACTCATGATCGAAAACAAAACAAAACAAAGAAGCATCATTTACCATCCAACTGTATGATGATCTTTGCAAAGAACTACAAAGTCGCTTCCCAAACACATCTCCAGGGAAGAAGCCAACACTGGCTGCTATCTCTGTAAGATACCGAGACCTTGGACCACACGCCCGAGCCTCAGACAGCCTGGGAACTCCAGAACCAACCTGCAGGTTGCCTCCGAAGAATGCAGGGCAACACCTTCTACTGAAGGCGGGATGTTTTGTGCCGAGATAGCAGTCGCTGTGAGTAAGCAATGCTCAGCACACTTGTAAAAGGAAATGAATTTTTATCCAGAAGAATTCCTTGCGAAAGTCAACAGATAGTTTATAACGTGTGCCGCAGCCTTAAATTTGTAAACACCACCTTACTTTTTAATATGACCACAGACATTTTCAAATGTAACACAAATTTCTTTCTTTATTGAGGTCTGCCCACATTCCAAGTAGCCAGATTCTGGGTTCAGGCTTTTGCTTCAACTGCTGATCTCTCTCTCTCTCTCTCTCTCTCTCTCTCTCTCTCTCACACACACACACACACACACACACACACACACACACGGCAGTAACAGAAATATCAATTCTACGTTGTATAATCCTCATCTCTCTGTTTGGAAGAAGAAGCCTGGCTTAGAGAATTTTAGCATCTTTGCCCTTTTTCAAATGTTGCAAGTTTTAAGATACTGTCTCTGATGGTAGAAACTTAATTCCTCAGTTATTTTTCCAATGGTCTGAGAAACTATGACCTATGTCAGAAAGGTACCCGGTGAAGGAGAACAAGGCAGTAAGACGGACAGAATAGAGTACGATGATCTATTACTCATTCCAATATTAACAGCGAATATTCATCACGTGTTTCTTTTTGTGCCCGGCACAATTCTTAGATGCTTTGCGCATTTTGTCACATTTAAGCCTCATAAGGAAACATGTAAGGCAGGTATTGATATGAACCCCATTTTACAGATGAGAAAACCAAAGCAGAGAAATTGAGGGACTTGGTCAAGGTCACAGAGCTAAAAAGTCATGGCCCCATAGATGGGTCCGGGCACCTGAGCTCTCACACACTAGACTGTATGTTGCATCTCAAAGGTTACCGTGCAAATAAGAAGACAGCAACCATGCATAGATTATATCCCGAAAATATACAAGAAAGGACCCCCAGCGGAAATTGCTGAGGGACAAGGAAACTGGTGTATTGTGGAAAGGGCAGAGATAGAGACATTTGCGCTGTGTAATGTGAAAATGGAGTTCGCATTTAATTTCTACACTACACAAGTAGGTAGGGAGCTAACACATATTTTGGCATTTTGGATGTGTAGTGCCCTGGACGCCATAGACACTCAAAGGCTATTGGCTGACTTGGCCATGAGTTAGTGCCTTTTGCCAAAACGTAGGCTCCTGGCATGTCCCTGGTGGAAGAGTGCAGCATTCAAATCTCGAAGGCGGCACAAACACAAGCCCCATCCTCAGATAAGGGGAAATTTGGTAACTCCCAGCTTCCACATTCGAGGACTCCCCACAGGAATTCGAGCGCCACCTCCGGATGTGAACCGAGAGATTTTCCAAAGCCGTATCCTCACACCCCATTAGCTTTCAGGGCGCACAGCTGGCCCCCGGAATGCAGAGCTGCTAGGATTTATGGCAACCGTGGTAGAAGCTGGGGAACAGGACAGGACTCGGGACCAAATCCTCCTGAAGCACCAAGTCCACGGCTGGGCCTCCTGTGAACAGCTGAGACGTGCCTGACTTACTTCTGTCTCTGACTCCAAGACCACCTCCCGATGCTTTCTGCCACCGTGTCCCTGACAAACTGTCTTGGCGTGAACATTTGGACCAGCGGGCCTGCTTGGGTCTGGACTTAGCCGTCCTCTTTCAAGCATTTTCCTTTTACATATTCAACTGTGAGTGGTGGGGTGACGGGGTGGAAATTGCAGGATGGGAGAGGGGCTGGAGGAGTTGGAAAAAGAGAGAAACCATGGACAATGAAGAAGACATGGAGACCACAGGTAGGAGGTTTGCCTCTAAGAGTCTCGGTTTATACACCTGTGAAATGGGGCCACGATGCCTCTTGGCAGAACTGATGTGAGGATGAAATGACATGTTTTTTAGGTGGTTGGCTGAATCCCTGCGCACAGTGGGGGTTCATGGGATAGCGAGCATTCTTCTGGAAGGCAGGAGAGAGAAGTGGGCGATGTGGGGACAGCCGGGAAATGGGCCGCCGAGACAGCGGCCATTTTCTATGTATGACCTGTTAATTCATTTACGGCATTCCTTTGGTAGAAGCAAGCCGGGCAAAAAGCAAAAACAACAGCACAAGGACAAAGGAGTGCACAGTGAAAAGTAGAATTTTCTCCTTCAACTGTTCAGTTTGCTTTCTGGAAGTCACTATGGCGACAGGGGGACTGTGTCTTTTTGTCCACCCTTCTGGACACGAAAACCCACCCTCCCCTCGCCTTTCGTCGCACTGTTTTCACCTGTATCCCAGAGAGCTTTTCTTATCTGTACGTAGAGAAATGCTTCCATCTTTTTCATCGCTGCATAATATTTCACAGCTCCTTCTACCGCTGCTCATTTCTCCAGATCCCCATTCACATCCCTATCAAGTTGTTTTCCAACATTTGCTATTACAACAGTGTACTGACTGCCCTTATACAAAGACCACTGTGTGTGTGTGTGTGTGTGTGTATACATATATGCACACATATACAACTGTAGGATCAACATCTTGGACAAAATTTGCCGAGCCTTGTATTTTTGATGCGTATCCCAAATTGCCCCCCATACTTGTAATTGCTTACCCTCACCTGGCCCATGGTGGAGAGGGCCTCTCTTCCACACCCTCACCAGAGTTCATGAAATATTTTCTCCCTTACCCATCTTCTTACTGGTTCCTAAGCTTCAAGAGAGCTTGGCCATGAGTGGCTTAAAAACAAGGCAGCTGCTGGGGTCATTCCAGAAAAGCCAGACATGAAGAGCCTGCGGTCAGGGAAATGACGTGTGACGTTGCTACCAGTATTTCTTCCCTGAAGTCCCCTCCTTGATCCCCACACAGGAGCGCCTGTTTCTGCTCTGTCCCTAGAAGCACAAGGCCCCAGCCTGGGTCCCCCGAGG
>PVKM010026371.1:0-19392 GCA_004027735.1 Carollia perspicillata | reverse complement strand
CAGGCAGAGCAGAAGTAGGGAACAGCGCAGCAAGGCAAACTGGGTCTCATTACACCTGACCTCCCGAGCCCTTTGGGCCGCCCCCAATCCTACGATGTTCTCCAGGCCAGTTCAGTCCCCCACGGTGTAGGGTGACTTTTTCATACCTTCTTTCTCCCCAACTCCAAGTCCTCCTTCCCATCCTCACTTCCTGGCCTTGATTCTTGTTTCGTGGAGAGAAAAAGGAACAGCCAAAAGAGAGTGCCCACAAGCCCCCACAACCTCCTCCGCCCGCCTCTCCCCTAGCCCAATGTACACATCGCCTTTTCTATAGCCTTTCCGGCTTCGATAAAAAGCAACGGCTTCCTTGTTTGCCCTATCCAGTGTCCTGTCGTTCTCTCGTGTCCCACTTCTGGTCCAGCAACCCCCTGGCAAGTCTCGTTGGCTCTATCTCCAGATGAAATGCACAATCTGTGCACTTCTTGTCACTCCAGTGACACATCCTGGGTCTGAGCCACCATTCTCTCTTCCTCATGGACTATCGCAATATCTTCCCGTGACCTCTCCCTGCCCATCCTCTCCCCTGTGAGTGGTTTCCAACACAGCAGCCACGAAGGTCCTTATGCAATGTCACTTCTCAGTGCAAAGCTCTCCATGGCTCCTGTCTCCTTCAGAGCAGGCTAAGCCTCTACTGTGGCTGACGAGGGCCTGCCATCTGGCCCCTGGAGCTGCCCCTCCTACCCATCTCCCCTTTGCTCACTCAGCCTTCACACACCTGGTCTCCCTTTTGTTCAGTGAACAACACCGGTGTGTCCCTGCCCCAGTGGCTTGCTTTGCACTTGCTCTCTCCTGTGTCTGGAAGATTCCTCCCAGACACCTGCAGAGCTCACACCCACCCACTCAGGGCCCTGCTTATTATCTTTTCAGTGAGGCCTTCTCTATTTAAACTGGCAAACCTCGCATTCCCTAACCTTTCCCTCTGCCTCAGTTTTTCCACAACACGCATGACCAAGGCTGCCTCCAGCTCATATTCTGAGCTATCACATTGGTGCGGAACCTGAACTCCTCTGCCTAGGAGCTCTCTCCAGAGGCCATCTTCTTGTCTGGTCACAAGTGCCCGTCTCTGCCTACCCAGACCCCAGACATGCCCGAAAAAGTAGTACATGTGATCTTATACGCCTGGCATTGCCTGCACACCCGGACAGGGAGCATCTGGACACCCCGGGCGACGAGAAGACATCAGTGGGTGACTCAGATGGTCACTGGCTGTGTGCATGCGATGTTGGTGTGGGTGTGCCCTTCTGAGTGTGTGCATCCCTGCATGTGCCATTGTGGGGTTTAGGTAGGAAACTTCCTACAGCTCCAGAATCTAACCTAAAGGCCTGCAATATTCCCATGTGGGCTAGTTTATTCCTGCAATGTGAATGACTCTCCTGTAAAAGTAGTGAACTTGTATAGGACCTAGCCCCGTGTATCATAATTTAGCATATTAGAAATTTTATTTGTTTAGTGGTTTGTATACTGTGTATGTTATTGTATGAGTTCCCCAACTGGAACATAACCTCTAAGAGAGCTGGGAATGCTAACCTCCCCCACAGCCAGGATGTCACTGTGTATATAATCGGCGATCATAAAATACTTGCAGAATGAGAAATTTGGTAGGTGTGGCACCCACACCTCTTCACCCCAAAGGCTGCTTCCCGCACACCTCTGCCACTCTCTGCCCAGGGGGGGTTTCAGGCTGTAGGAGCACCTTGGCCTTCCTGCAGGCCAAGCTGGAGATGCCACAGAGTTAATGCCCCAGAGGCAGCCCTCCACCGGTGGCAGGTAATTGAAATTATTCCTTCAGTCCAGATAATGCTGAGTAAATCCTATGTGCAGAGGGAGGGGGCTCCAGGTGCTGCAGTAGGACCTTGCTTGCTAATGCATCTGTATAACAGCTTCTTTTACTCCCTGACTCACTCCCTTATTCAGGGCCCCCAACACCAGACCATGGACCACTACCGGTCTGTGGCCTGTTAGAAACTGGGCCACATAGCAGGAGGGGAGCTTGAATGTAATGCACTCAAATCATCTAGAAACCATCCCCCAGCCCTGGTCTGTGGAAAAATTGTCTTCCATAAAACTGGTCCTTGGTTCCAAAAAGGCTGGGGAGTGTTATTTATGGGTGTTTCCTGGAATTGCCTCCAAACAAACTGTTGGCACTCCTTTCTCAGGGCTTCTTTATAGGGAACCCAAAGAAGACAGTGAGCACTGATTATGACAGGAGGTTTTGAGCCAGCTATGGATTTATAGTCCAAGCTCTGCTTCATTTCCTCAACCAGACAGTGCCTTGAAAAAGACAAATCAGTGTAGAAAATGATGGGGGAAGGGTGAGGGACTCAAGTAGGAGACACCTCAAGACACCTTGTCATTCTTCCTAAACTTGGACATGGCAGTGTGCGCAGGAAGCAGAATTGGAGACTGGGGGCACAGTATCTTCACTGAAGTTCAATAAAAAAAAAGAGGTTACTTACCTCTTATATCTCCAGCTATTGGATCTTCTGGACTTGGAGTAGAAATAGGAAAAATGGGAATTCCTAGAAAAACAGTTTATTAAAAACCTCAGAGGATTAAGGAGACAGTAAAATAAAATATTAAATTGCGCTAACTAGGAAGAAGCCCTCCCTAATTTAGTGAAAAGTAGCCTGTGGAGACTAACTGAAAGAAAGACAATATTGCTATATTTAAAATGCATCTAGTAATAGAAACCAGACTGCTCAGACATTCTTACTTGCACATTAACAAACAGAAGTAGAGATTTTGGCTCACAATAGTAAAGTCCCAGGCTAAGCAGGATGGCTTGACTTCTTTAACAACTTTATGGGTTTTTAATGTAAAACTGAGACTAGCTTTTTAAAAGCGTTTTCTTTCAAGATTCCACCCTCCCCCAAAATTCTGTTTACACCGTAACATTACTTCAGGTTTCATTTCTCCACTAAAAAGGAGAACACAGTTTCTGCTCGGCCTCATCCAATAACTGCAGATTCCAAGTTGATTGACTCCTGATTTGGTGCTACTGCATTCTGGCTTAAAATTGGTTCCTTTAAACATCAGATGATCCTATAATTTATTCTTCACACCAGGACACTTGGCAGTGAACGTGGCACTAATTTAACAATTACCCTGGGACAGTGTGAGCCTGGACCCAGAGCCACCGAGTCACGGGAGACCTGCCCCCTTTTCCCCACGGCTCGATGTGCTCTTCCTGGGACTGCAGGGGCGTGAGTGTGGGAGTGGGCGAGAACTCACGCAGCACTGGGGCTCCTGTCCTAACACCAGACTGCAGTTTTTATCTTGTGGCCAAATGACCAGACCATGGAGACCAGACCACGGTGACCAGACCACAATTTGCATAGTTGATTTCATAGATGCTCCTGCCTTTATGTTCTATAGTATTTCTAACAGATACATGTTTTTCTATCCAAGATGCTGAGACGTTCACTGAGATCACTGCAGTGGGGTGAGGTGGGGGTCTGTGATAACGAGGCCTACTGTACCTTGGGAAAGAGGAAGCATATCCTCCTGGTCACCCAAAACATGACACGTACTACATGTATGCAAACAAACATCTACAAGCCATGACATCAATTTTGGTTCATGAAGAAAAATCACAGACGTGGATTACTAAGGTGAAATTGTCAACATTCAACCCTTTCGACCCAATGAGATGGCAATGTCTACACTACAACCTAACACTTTGGACATAAAGAAGACTATAAAACATACTTGTATCAGTTTTATGTTCCAAACTTTTAAAAACACGTTCATGTAAATGCAACCTACCGGGCCCCATTTGTACCCCCCTCCACTCGTCTACCATCTGCCATGTCCTCAGCTATTAGTGCACAAAGCCCAACTATGTGCCGAGAAGGGAGGCCTTTACTTTTGCAGTGGTACTTACTCACGCAAAAAGGGAAATTGTAGTATCCGACAGCACACTTCTCACAGTTGTCTCCATGGAAATTTGGCTTGCAGGTACAGCGGCCTGAGCCCTGCTCGCAGTCATCCGCATGCTCAGGGTTACAGCTGCAAGCTTAGAGAAATTTCAGGTTTCAAAGGAGCAGTCTGCTGCACTGACTAAAGCAAATACGTCCTGATACTTCTCAGGCAATGTGTAATACTTCATCATTGGTCTAGAGTGGATCTTGAAAGGGTACACCCTGTTTTCCACTTCATACATAGTTCCCACTGGCTGAACCCCATGGGCCCACAGAGATGAACTTTAATGACCATCCACACTGAGACGTTCTCAAGAACGTAGCTGATTATACTGAGTTCTGCCCTGCTCACCACAGAGAGGAAAAGCCTGCATCAACTACAATCAGAGGGGCTGGTGGCCGTGTGCTGTAGCTGCTGGCAGGTCTACTGGGCACAGCCTCTCCTGCCCAACTGTGATGTCCACATCATGGCCATCATCACACAGATGTGGTGTGAACTCATGTGGGATGCCTGGATGTGGATATGTAATCTGCAGACAGCATAGCAAGATTGTGCCCATAATCCAAATGCCAGATTCAAGCGATGTGGCTTACTGAAGGCAGTTTTTGCAACCAACACAATTATTAGGTTTGCATTTCAGAGGGACATACTTGAGGTATAAGAGGTTTGGTAAAACTCTCACTTGAGAACTTCCCTTGCCCTGGCAAATCCTCACCTTATACAGCAGAAATACTGTCATAGCCCAGCGAGGTACATGTCCCGTGAGGAACTGGGAGACTGGAGAAGCTGTGAGCTGTCAAGGACCCTCCAGCTCCCTTAGCCCAGCTTCTCCTAGTGTCCTTGGTTTAATTTGTTTAGGATTTTGGGGTCCTGTGGAGTCTTTGTGCTAAGCCTCTAATATCTCCCTGAGACCACTTCGATGACGAAAAAAGAAACTAGAAAAGTGATGAGAAATTGAGGTTCCTAACAAGGTATGACTGCATTCACGATGTCTGTCTTCCTTTGCCAATGCCTGTTTTGTGTGGGCACAAGAAAATGATGGACATGTTACTTTGTAGGATGATGTGGAAGAGGGAAGGAAAACAGGAACACACTTAACAACTTACTGTCCTAGAGAGAGACAGATCGGAGTTCACATATATAATCCTTCAGACTCCGATGCCCTCAAATCTTAATGATACGACGAATGGATTTTGGAAATGCTGGGGCAAGGAGGCCGGCTTCAGGACTGGAGTGTTGCCCAACCGTGGCAGCCAGAGAACCGTGGAGGACAGAAAACAGGAAAGAACCCCATAGGACACACACGCAGGACAGAGTCCACAATCAGCCCTCTGACTGATAACTCCACAGGGAAGAACCAGCGGCATTTTTCTACACGATGGATGCAGGATAGCGCGGTGACTCCAGACAGAAGTAAACTATTTCCTGGATCCACCGGTGAGTGGTTTTGTCACCTGGGCCAAACTTTGTAACTACTCAGACCCTTTGGTTTCCCCATTTCTAAAAATGAGAATAATAATACAGTGTCCTAAACTTATTGTGAGAACTAAATAAGACATTGTGAAAGTATTTAGGCAAGGCCTTGCATATAGCAAATGCTTGATAAATCATAGCTATTTTAAATATTGGGATTATTATTAAGTCCTTGTAAAATCTTTACTGCGTTGACTTGATGCTACTCCTGAAAAAATTTTGAAATGATCAGAGATCATAGAAACATGTCACAACAACAGGAAATGGGGGGACTCGCATGTGTTGCAGGCCTGGTGTGTGACAGGCCCAACACATAGTATTTTCCCAGCCATTTCATTTAATCTTAGGGAGTATATTACCATTTCTACTTATATATTAGAAGTCTGAGGCTTAGCGAGATGATGTACCTGCCTGAGGTCACACAGTAAGGAGTGGAGCAATAATAGGGAGGAAGAGGGAAAGACGGGAGCTACTAACCGATGGGGATTTAGCCTGGTGACCTCCCTGAGCAGCACACACAGTGTCAGACACACCAGGCTGAAATGAAACTTACGGATGCAGCCGTGGGGGGCATCGACTGGAACGCCATGAGGGCGATAATAGCCCTTAGCACACTTTTCACAGTTTATACCAGCCGTGTTATGCTAGAAAGAAACAAAGGAAATTTAGCAGTATAGAACTGAAGAAGCCTTCATTCTGTGCTATTCATCCAGGGGAATAATTCTGTTGTATACACCTGTAATTTCAGTCACACACACACACACACACACACACACACACACACACACACACACACAATATTGATCTTGACCTTCGGTCTACAAGACTTACCACAGGATACTGGTTTACATTTGGCTCTGGAATTTTTTCCTCATCAGAAAAGGAAATGAGAGTAAGTACCATGACCTGGAAAACCCAGGTTTCCCCCCCGCCCCATCACAGAATTTGCTTGATGAAGTACCTGACACTTGAGTGAGAAAAAATGCTCAAGAGGACCACTCTTCAAAGCTTTATTCAGAAGTATGGGTAATAAATCACCCTTAGTTTTACCCAAGGAATAAAAGGTCATGCATGTATTTTTACCATCTCTGCTTTTGGAAGAAATCGCCTATACAGATCCTCTTCTCTTGCCATTCTAATTTGATCTGTACTTTAGTCATGAAACCATTTCCTAAACATTTCTGTTACATGAATGGAAAATATAGGCATGGGTCTCATACACAGAGCTCATTTTAAAGCATAATAATAGGCAGCTTTTTATATTTCATGATTAAGCCTTTTAATTGCCACAAATCAAATTACCCAACATGCATCACCAGTTTCCAAGAGCCGTACACCATGGACCCAGCTCAATCCCGCCTCTCTCGCTCTCTAACTTGGAAACAGCTAGGAGGACAGCGTTCTTTCATTAATGAAAGGAAAGGCAAGTGGAAGTCAAAAGAACAAATGTAACACACTTGGACCCAAAAAGAGTCTGCATAGAATCACAGAGGGGAGAACAAAGGCGTTTTTTGTATCCTCTCCCCGTTTTTAGATGATTTTATTAATTACAGATTTTTATTTATTACCACTCCTTGTCCTGTGGGCAAAAATCTGAATTCACTTTAACACTGAAGTCTAAAACCACACTGACCACTTCTCTGACTTAATATTTACATGCATAAACATTCTGGGCAAATAAGAAACAGCTGTAGTCCACCCTTCTTCCCATCAAATGCCAATGAACCTCTCTGTTGCTTGCCACTGTGGCTTGCAATAGACAAAGAACATCAGGTTCACCTTGGCTCCCCAGTTTTTTCCCAGTGGAGTAGGAAATGAAAAGTTCTCTGAAGTGGGCAGCCCAGGCTCTCCCCTCTTACACAAAGCTTGCTCAGTGAAGCACCTGCCACAGAGAAGTTACATTTTTAAGACACAAACAACAGCAACAAGGGACCAAAAGAAAACAAAAAATCACCCTGAAGATGGAATAATGCCTGTACTTTGCCTTCAGATCTCAGGTAGTTGTCCAGAACCCACGTGGAGCCCTGAAGGTGATGACACACCCTTTATCTATAGACACCCAAGGCATGGTTGGACCGAGGTCAGACTGAGACCTACAGACAGTGGCTCCCTAATTTCTATACTGGAAGCAATGAAGAAGTGGTCTCATTGGGAGGGGTGGGTACTTGAATTTACATTTACAGGACACTAAACAAGATGGGAAAACCTCAGCCTCCCAAGCTCATGATGGGCACTAACGGGATCTATGCCAGAGATGAGCCTACCACCACACTCGCCCCTCCTTTGGCACCTCCTAGAGAAGCTAGGAATGCTCACCTAGAAACCCAGCCCTGCTCTGATTATTCTTTGGTCTTAATTCCTCTAAGCAAAACTTCCAAAGTGCTTTGCAATCCTCAGGTTAACACCAATCCCTGTCTCTCTCTCTGTTCCTTGACCACACCCACAACCCTGCAGCCAACTTCCATTTCTGTGGACCTCAAGCACATGGGAAGTGCACTTGTGGTCCAGATGCTCCTGAAAAGCCCTGGTCTGATTTTCCTTCCTAAAGCCAACACGATCTGGCCTCTGCTCCCTCTCTGACTTGTTTACTCCTGCCTACTCCTCTCTGGGCACACAGGACCCCTTGCTCCCTCGCAAGGCCCTTTGCCCTGCATCCTCTCTGCCTGGAACACTCTCTCCCAGACATATGCCTAGCTCATTCTCTTGCTTCTTTCAGGTCTTCACTCAAATGCCAAATCCAGGGAATTGGCCACCCTATTTAAAATGTCGCATCCCCAAGGCAATACTTAAAATAGTAAACTCAAGAACAAAAATCAATTCCACATGAAAAATATGGTCATCTCTGGTAAGTAACTCCCCTGCAGAATAATAATCTGGCTCCTTCACATGCTGGCTGCCTGACTGCCTAAAAGTCTCCAGGCCCAGCCTGCCAGTGATGTTCCCACTGCCTGTTACCAGCCAGAGCTGATGGTAGATAGTTATCATTCGTCCATTACTAGTACCACATAGAAAAGGTGGGAGACAGCCAGGCTAACTGGTGCTGTTGACTGAATGTCTGTGATCCCCAACCCCCCAATTCATATACTGAAACCCAATCCCTGATATGATGGTATTTGAAGACGGGGTGTTTTGGAGGTAGGGAGATCATGAGGGCAGGGCCCTTCTGATAGGACTAGTGCCCTTATGAGAAGAGAGAGAATTTCTGCACCACATGAAGGATACGACTAGAGGGTAGTCATCTGCACGCCAAAAAGTGGGCCCTCCCCGAACACTGGACCTGCCAAGCACCTTGATCTTGGACTTCCCAGCCTCCAGAACTGTGAGAAATAACTGTTTATTGTTTAATGCACACACACGATGGTATATTTATTCAAGCAGCCTGAACTGACTCAGACAGTTGGATTTCTGGTAGACGACTGCTGTGGGGTACATGTCCTACCAGCAAATTCAGACTCCATCCCGAAGCATCACCTCGTGGCTCACCTGGACCACTGACCCTGCTGCAGCAGCACTCTCCATCCTCCCTTCCTTGTCAAGACCCCCCATGTCCCTGTGTATACGGCATAAGATAGGGTGACACTTTTTCTGAAAATGACGAGCCAAATGTCCCAACATCATAAATGCAACGTCCACACTTCTCTTCCACTAAAAATGCCAGTTTTACTGTAAACCAAGTTTTAACATCTGCAAGAATATGTGTCTAGATTCTCTATTAGAATTTATTGAACTATTTACTCCTGCATTGAGCATACTCAGTACAGACTCATGGTATATTTTGATATCTCTGAAGACAAGTTTCCTCTATAATTATTCACCTATTTTCATATATTATTCTATCAATAAGAACTTTAGATTCATACAGTCATTCTTCATTAAAAATGTCCTATTGGATTGCCAATATTTTGTTGAGGATTTTAGCACCTATGTTCATCAGAGGTACTGGCCTGTAGTTTTCTTTCTTTGTTGTGCCTTTGTCTGGTTTTGGAATTAGGATGATACTGGCCTCGTAAAAAAGAGTTCAGGACATGTTCCTCTTCTTGAACTTTTTGGAATAGATTGAGAAGGTTAGGACTTAGTTCTTCTTGAAGTGTTTGGTAAAATTTACCTGTGAAGCCAGGGCTTTTGTGTGTTGGGAGTTTTTTTATTATTACTTCAATCTCACTAGTTGTTATTGTTCTATTCAGGCTTTCTGCCTCTTCTTGATTCAGTTTTGGAAGATTGTATGTTTCCAGAAATCTGTCCATTTCATGGCATATAGCTGTCCATAATGATTTCTTACAATCCTTTGTATTTCTGTGGTACTGGTTATAGCTTCTCTTTCATTTCTAATTTTGTTCATTTGGGTCCTTTCTCTTTTTTTCTTAATGAGTCTGGTTGGAAGTTTGTCAATTCTGTTTATATTTTCAAAGAACCAACTCCTAAATTCATCTTTTGAATTAATTTTTTTAGTCTCTATGTCATTTAATTCTGCTTTGATCTTGATTATTTTCTTCCCTCTACTCACTCTGGGATTTGTTTGTTGTTGTTTCTCTAGTTCTTGTAGATGTAGGGTTAGGTTGTTCATTAATAAATCAACAAACAACAAGTGCTGGCAAGAATGTGGAGAAAGGGAACCCTAGTGCACTGTTGGTGGGAATGCAGACTGGTGCAACCACTGTGGAAAGCAGTATGGAATTTCCTCAAAAAAATAAAAATGGAACTGCTTTTTGACCCAGAGATTCCACTGCTGGGAATATACACTAAGAATCCTGAAACAGCAATTCAAAAGAACTTATGCACCCCAATGTTCATAGCAGCACAATTTACAACAGCCTAGTGCTGGAAACAGCCTGAGCACCCATCAGTAAACGAGTGGATCAAAAAACTGTGGCACATTTACAGAAGGAAAACTACACAGAAGAAAGAGAGGAGCTCCTACCCTTTGCAACAACAAGAATGGAACTGGAGAGTATTAGCTAAGTGAAATGAGCCAGGTGGTGAAAGACAAATACCATATGATCTCACTTATAAGAGGAACTTAGTGAACAAAATAAACTAACAAGCAAAATAGTACCAGAGGCATGGAAACAAAGAACAGACTGACAGCAACCAGAGGGAAGGGGGGAGTGAGATAAGGGTGGAAAGAAAGGGAAGGGACTAGTCAGGGAACAGGTATAAAGGACCCCCAGACATCAACAGCAGGGTGGGGACTGACTGTGGGAGCAGGGGGTGGGCTGGCTAGAATAGAGCAAAGGGGGAAAAATTGGGACAAGTGTAATAGAATAACAATAAAATATTTTCAAAAATTAAAATAAAAAATGTCCTATGGAATTCTGATTGCAATTGTACTGAATTTATAGACTGGTTTTGTAGAAATGGTATATTTATAATATTGAGTCTGGAGGCATTATGGCTTTCCATATTGGTCTTCTTTTATAAACTCCAATAAAGTTTTATAGGTTTGAATGCAGCTTCACAGTTCATTTCTTCTATCTGTTGTCTCTTGGAGTATCTCCAAATCATCTACAAATCACAACTATGTTCTCCTGCATGTGTGTGCTTCTGTTTTTAATCTTTCTAGAATCTCTTGAAATTCTTGGTCTGTTAATAATACTCTTTCTTATTTTTCATCCTGTTGTGCATTCTAGAAGGAGAGGGTATTTTGCTTATTTGTTATCTTTTGTGTCATATTGTGGGATTTGTTGCAGGAGGGAATCTAGCCATATGAGCTTCATCTGTTTCTTGATCCCATCTCTTAGCTTAGTGTGGTGTGTGGGGGGTAGGGGAGACCACCACTTTGGATGTGTAGTGAGACCAACACATCAAGGACACAAACAGCTAGGGAGCAAGCTCAAGACTTAGATCAAAAGTCGTCTCCACAGAAGAAGCTAATGACTCTGTTTTAGTTAATGAAGGCAAATTATCTTCAACCATCATCTCAAACAAATTGGGCAATCTTCAATCTGAGTTAAGAACACCAATATTTCATTAAAGGGAAAGATATTGGGGAGTCACTGACAAAAATGTCGTGTCCCTTGCCTTCTTCTTCATTGCTCTTTACCCCCAACATTTTACTGTAAGACATTTAAAGTTGTGCAGTGAACACCATGCATGCCGTATGTAGCAGTTACCGTGAACATTTTACTATATTTGTGTCATCATATAATTACCCATTTACTCTTTCCCTATCCATCCATCGGTCCATCTTATCTTTTATGCATTTCAAAATAAATCGTAGATATCAGTCACTTTTCCCCAAAAGTTTAGCATGGATATAATTAACTACATTTCAAGGTTTGCCTACAAGTTTTGGTGTAAAATTTATATACAAGTACAGATCTCTCAATTGTACACTGGTGAGTTGTGACAAATGTATACATCTGTGAACCCCACGTATCTATCTAGATATAGAGCAATACCATCACCTTGGAAAGTTTCCCATGATCCTTCCTAGTCAATCCCCATCACCAACTTCCCGGAGCCAACCAGAGTTCTGATTTTTCCCACTATTAATTAGTTTCTCTTGTTCCAGAATTTCACTTAAATGGCTTTCATCCTATATGCATTCTATTTTGGAAGCTTCTTTCACTTAGAATAATGTTGTTAAGATTCTTGCATGCTGTTGCATGCACCACTAGTTTGTTCCTCTCTATTGTTCACTGGTATTCCACTGTTTAAATATGTCAAACTTTGTTCATCCATTCTACTACTGATAGGCACCTGGGCTACTCCCAGTCGGGTGCTGCTGTGCTTAAAGCTACTAAAAACTTTTTGTAAACATACATTTCCACTTCTTGTAGATAAATGCCTATCAGTGAAATTTGTGAGTCATAGAGTAGGTGTTTCTGTTAATTTAAAAGCTGCTAAAACATTTCCCAAAGCAGTTGCATCATTTTTTCATTCACACCAACAACACATGATAGTACAGTTGCTCCACACTCTCATCAAAATTGGTGGTAGGTCGTAATTTTAATTTACATTTCTCTGATAACCAGTAAAGCCATTTGTTGCATGCTTATTTGCCATTTATATGTCTACTCTTGTGAGGTGGCTGTTCAAATATTCTGTGTAGTCCTGGCTGGTGTGGCTCAGTGGATTGAGCACTGGCCTGCGAATCAAAGCGTCGCTGGTTTGATTCCCAGTCAGGGGGCATGCCTGGTTTGCAGGTCAGGCCCCCAACAAGGGGTACATGAACGTCAATCACACATTGATGTTTCTTTGCCTTTTTTTCTCCCATCCTCCCCCTCTCTAAAATAAATAAATAAAATCTTTACAGAATCTTTTGTGTATGTTATTGGGTTATCTGTCTTTTCATTATTAAACTGTGGGTGTTCTTTATACATCCTGGATACCAACCACTTGTCAGATTTATGTTTTGTAATATTTTCTCTCTATCTGTAGCTTTCCTATTTATTTTCTTAACAGTATCTTTTGTGAGCACAAATTTGTAATCCTGATGAAATTTAATTTGTCGGTTTTTTATGGTTATTGCTTTCTGTGACCTAAAAATACTTGTCATCCTTTGAATCACAAATATATTCTCTTATATTTTTCTCTAAAGGTTTATCATTTTAACTTTAATTTAGTTTTTTGTATGACTTGAAGTAGGGATCAAGATTTATTTTTCCCATATAAATATCCAGTTATTTCAGAAGCTTTTGTTGAAAGGACTTTCTCCCCACCCTACCACTCATTGGATTGCTTCGGTATTTTTTATCAAAAAACAAATGTCTATATAAGTATGGATCTGTTTCTGTGTTCCTTATTCTGCTATATTGATTTGTCTGTCCTATCTTGACATCACACTGTTTTGATTACTATAGCTTTATAGTTAGTCATAAAGTAAGATAATATAATTTCTCTAACATCATTATACTTCTTCAAGATGGCTTTGGATATTCTAGATCATTTATATAACCATATAAACTTTAGAATCCACTTGTCAATTTCTAAAAAAGAAAACCCTGCATTGAATCTTTAGAACAATTTGGGGGAGAATTGATACCTTATTATTGAGTCTTTCAATATGTTTTATCTTTTCATTTATTTAGGTCTTTCTAAATTTCTCTCGGCAATGTTATTTAGCTTTAATATAGAGGTTTTGCATATATTTTGTTCAATTTATTCCTAGGAATTTTATGCTTTTGATACTATTTTAAACTGAATATTTGTTTCATTTTCCTGTTGCTTGCTACTAGTAGATGAAATACAATTATTTTCCATGTAACTTCCTAGTATCCTGTAGTTTACCTTTTAGTTATAGCAGTTATTCTGTATATTCCTTAGGATTTTCTACATAAATAACCATGTCATCTGTAGATATAGGTACTTCTACTTTTTCCTTCCCAATCTTAATACCTTTTATTTCCTTTTCTTGCCTTAGTGCAATAGTTAGAACCTCCAAAGTTCTGTTTGAAAGCAGTGGTGAAAAGCAATCCTCCTTGCCTGTTCCTGAACTTTAGAAGGAAATAGTTCAATAGTTCACCAATAAGATGATGATAGTTATAGGTTTTTCATAAATGCTCTATCAAATTGCAGAATTTCATTTCTATTACTAGTTTGAGAGCATTTTTATCATAAAATGGGGATTTGTTTTGTCTTATGATATTTTACAAGGTTCTTCTGTTTTATTCAGATATGATTATACAGATTGACTTTTGAATGCTCCATCAACCTTGCTTCCCTGAGATAAATCTTACTTGTAGAAATGTATTATCTTTATAATATATTGCTGAATGCTATTTTCCAGTATTTTGTTAAATATTTTTGAATCTATGAGGTTCATAAAAGATATAGGTCAGCAATTTTATTTTGTGGAATGTCTGTCAGATTTGGTGTTAAGGTTATGCTGACCTCATCAAATAAGTTGGGAAGTGTTCTTTCCTCTGTTTTCCAAAAGAACTTATGTAAGACTGGTGTTATATCTTCCTTAAATGTTTAACAGAATTTGGCAGCAAAACTACCTGGGCCCAGAACTTTCTTTAATGGAAATTTTTTTATAATAAACTCAATTTCTTTTATAGATGTATGGCTATTCAGATGTTCTGCTTTAATGTGTTATCAGTTTTATTAAGTAGTAGTTTTCAAAAAATTCTTCCATTTAATTTTGATTGGCATTTTGTTGGCATAAATTTGTTCACAGTATTTTTGTATTTTCTTTTCAATGTTTACAATAATTCTAATGATAAACCCACTTCTGTATAGGATATACTGGTAATTTGTAACCTCCTTCTTTTTCCCTGACCAGTACAGCTGGGAGCTGATTGATTTTGTTGGCTTTTACAAAAGGCTGCTTTTGTTTTTGTTAAGTTTCTTTATTGTTTGCATGTTTTCTCTTTTGTTGAATTCTGCTCTTATCTTTACTATTTTCTTCCTTCTACTTACTTTGGGTTTATTTTGCTCTTCTTTTATTAGCTTTCTAAGGAAGAACTTTGGGTCACTGACTTTAGACTTTGTATTCTAACATAAATATATAAAGCTGTGAATTTCCCTTTAAGTTGCTTTAGCTGCAACCCACAAATTTGGATGTGTTGTTTTTATTATTACTTAATTTAAAATCTTTCCTAATTTCTCTCAAGATTCTTTCTTTGATAAGGATTATTTACAAGTGTGTTGCTTCAAATATCAGAGTTTTCCTAGTGATCTATCTTAGTAAACTATTATTATAAAATTGTCTATCTTTCCTTTTAATTTTGTTTACTTTTGTTTTATGCATTTTAAACCTCTGTTATTATGAATGCAATGTTTCTCTGATGAATTGATCCTTTAATTGTGATGAAATATCTACATTTATCTCTATTAATGCTTTTTTGTATTAAAATCTATTTTATCTGACAATAATATTGCCACCGGATCCTTCTATTGTTTATTATTTATTGAAAACATTTTTCCACTTGTTTATTTTCAACCTATTTGTGTCTATACATTTAAAATGCACCTCTTATATGCAGAATACACTAAGTTGAGTGTTGCTTTCTTATCCATTCTGACTAGTTCTGCCTCTGAATTAGAGTGTTTAGTTCATTAACATTTAATCTATGTATGGACAGGATTAGAAATATGTCTATCTTTTTTTATTTATTTTCTGTTTTCTCCATTTTGTGTGTGTGTATGTGTGTATATTTCATTCTTCTGTTCCTTCTTTCCTCCCTTATTTGAATTACTTGTATATTTTTTAAACTATAGTACATTTAAATTTACCTATTAACCTTTCGGCTATTCCTCTTTGCATTATTTTTGTTAGTTAATTGCTTTAAGGATTACAATGTGCATCCTTAACTTCTCAGTCTGATTAGGGTTAATATTGTACCACTGCACAGACAGTGTAGACACTTCTTGTCCTTACATGTCCTTCTTGTTATTTATACTATAGTTCCATATGTATATGTATTATATCTACACACATTATAAATCCCACAATATAATGTCATAATTTTTAGTTTAAGAATCCCTAATTTTTTTAACTTTTAATACTTCTTGATATTTACCTAGACATTTATAATCTAATACTCTTCACTTCTTCTGAGGATCTGAGTTTCCTCTGATATCATAGATCTTTAACTTAAAAAACTTGCTTTAGCATTTCTGGCTTTATTTTATTGATAGAACTTTTTTTGTTTGTTTGTTTTCATTCTTGAAGGCTATTTTTACTAAATACGAAATTCTGCGTCCACAACTTTTTTTCTTCTAGCACTTTAAAGGTATTGCTCCACTGTCTTGTGGCCTTCATAGCTCCTAATGAGATGTCCACAAATACTATTATGTGTTGTTTTTCTGCCTACTTTCAAGATTTTCACTTTGTCTTTGGTTTTCAGCAGTCTGATTGTTAGGCCCAGAGGGGATTTTTCTTTGTATTTATCTACCTTTGAACTCACTGAATCTCTTGAATAATACTCAATTACAGAATTTAAGGAATTTTCTGCCACTGTATCTTCTTCTTTTTGTTTTTTCCCTTCATTCTCTCTCCCTTATTCTGGGATTCCAATTACATGTGTGTTAGACCCTTTGCTATAATCTCTGTTCATTTTTAAAAATCTTTTTCTTTCTCTTTGTCAGACTGGATAATTCATACAATTTATCTTCAGATTTGCTGACTGTTCTGTTTTCTTCATCCTGCTATTGGATCTATAGAATGAATTTTTAATTTAATATATTGTATGTTTTTATTCTGGAATTTTCATTTGGTTCCTTTCATCGTTTTTATTTCTCTGCTGATATTTATTGTCTCTTAATTGTGAACATGTTGTAATTATGTCTGTGGGCATAGTTATAACAGCAGCTCTAAAATACTTAACTGTTAACATCAACACCTGGGTTATCTCAGGATTGATTGATTTTCAGGTCTGTATTGATTTCTTTTCTCATGCAGATAGGTCACCTTTTTTTTTTGGTTCTTCAAATGTCAACAAATTTTGAATTGTATCCTGGACATTATAAATATAATATTATAGAGACTCTGGAGTCTGTAATACTTCTCTAAAGAATATGTCATTTTGTTTTGAAACAACTGACTTTATTTAAACTGCGAACTCTGACTCTAGAGTGGTAACTCAAATCTCAGATAAAGTATTGTAGTCTTAGCTGAAATCATCCTGTGCATAAATAGTTCAGGGGTCATAAACTTGAGAAGAATTTATATACTGATTTAGAAATTTACTCTCAATTTCCTTTTCCCTGGACTCCCCACTCACTTTCCAAAATCTGTGATTGTCCCAAGCTCTGCCCTCTTGTTCTTCAAGCCCTATTTCTGAAGGAATTTAGCTAAACCACAAGGCACCAACTTTGACCTGCCTGCTGGCTAAAAGATAAAAAAAAAAAAGTAACTCCCCCTAAGCTGATCTCTTCATCCAGAGGCAGCTCTTCTCCAGTATGTTCCTGCTTCTGTTTATTCCCCAGTGCCTTCTCATCATTGTTTCTGGAAGGGGGTCTATTTTGTTTTTTTGTTTTTGTATTTTGTCTATAGTCTATAGTTGTTTTCAGGGAGGTTTGGGTCCTGTTGGAGCTACTAAACTATAACAGAAGTAAAGCTCTTTCCTTGCTCTTTGACTATGAATACAATATAAAAGTTAATCATTCTTAAATTAAAAAATGGCTAAATGATATAGTTTATGTTCTGTATATATATACCTAACTTAAATAAAGGCATTTTAAAATTAAATTGGAAAAAAGTGCAGTGAACCTAAATAGCACTTCAATAATTCATATACAAAAGAAAAATGCTTTTGCAGAGCCATTATGAAAAAGACCTGATTGATGTTTTTCTGGAACAGCAAAGTCAAAACGTAATATCACTGAGAGAAGGAAAAGGAGGAACAATGTATTTTAAAGACACACTGAAGGGGCTTGACCCTTTGTCTGCAGAAAGCATTCCACCTACGTATCTTAGTCCAAAGCTTCTGCAATTTTAATTTGCATACAAATTACCTGAGGATCTTGTAGTGCATAGCTGCAAAAAGATCCTTGGATCTTTCACTTATACATGAAACCCTGTGATTTGCACTGATACATGAAACTATGTGACCTATATTTTACTTGTATTTTAATTATCTGCAAAGACAGAGGATATAAAGGGTGTAGAGTGACAGACAGGTGGAGAATGGTGGGCCTCTCTAAGCATGTGTGGCCCTGGTTTGATATACATGGGCAGCTCATGAAAAGAGTACCTCTTTAACAAAACATCGCTCTAAAAGCACACAAGACTAAGTGACAATATAGACCATTTTCATGGACATTATACCCTCTCCAACCATACTCTCCTCTTGGCTAATTTCCGGTGAACCCAACTGCCCTATATAAAAGATGAAAAATCAGTGTTTCATATTTGGTGTCAATGGCAGACATTGTCAATTAATCCTGATGTACTTTCTCAGTGAGTCTAGATTTAAAGTCTGTCTGAACACTGGATTTAGGGTCAGCACTGAGGTTGACACTTACTTTCCTCTAATTGTAGAGCCTGTATACCCTAAGGTGGACAGCAGTCAGGATGACAGCCAGGAATTCTCCTCTCTAGTTAGGCAAAGGCTTAAATGAAGAACCTAATCAACAGAGTATGGGCAAACACGCATCAGTCCATTTTCCCTTCAATCCCTAAACTACAGCCAGCTAACAACTTTTGTGTACAAAAGTGGAGAAATTATTCCAGAAAATGCTTTCGATTGCTTATAACTTTCTTGACATCTTTTTGGGGATCAGGGCTTAATGAATGTCTATTTCCTACCGTGACACATCCATTTGACTTAGATGGTGCCTCACCTGACAATTCATGCACACCCCTCCACCTGCATAGATGCCTTGGGTATTCAAGCTTGCCTGCTGCATCTCAACTTCTGCGTCGTAGTAACAGTCGATGGCGTGGCCATGGCAGTTGCATGCTGGAAAGGGCATTCTAAGTTAATATTGCTTCATGACTACAAGACACTTAGTAAATTCTCCCAGAGAACATTACTGCGTATTGAGCTACAGTAAAGTCCCTTTTGGTACACCAGGGACCCTCTCAGTGGAAAATTTTCAAGACTTTGACATAAAGTTCAATCTATAAATATATGCAATTTGTAGTTTCTTTCATTTGATATTAAGTGGGAGAAGTTTCTCTTTCTAAAAAATAAAAGATACATAATTACAACAAGTTATCAGACACAAAGAGAATATCACTATTACTGCTAATAATACTATTAACAAGAATAATTGAGCTCCCAGTACACTGTAAAAAGTGCTTTACATGCAATATCTCAACTAGTGCCATAACTCTCTAAGGCAAGTACTATTATTCCCTTAGGCCAGATGTGGAGGCTGAGGCTTAGGGATGCTAAGGGATGTGCCTCCAGGTGTCACATCTCATAAATAAGAGAGGCAGAATCCTGAATTTTCTTTGTTTGACTCCAAAGCCTATTCTCTAAGCCCATATTCTAAGCCTTCCATCTCAGCACTATTTATAACAGCAATAAATTGGAAATAATCTTAATGTTCAATTATAGAGAAATG
>PVKM010026370.1:0-19549 GCA_004027735.1 Carollia perspicillata | reverse complement strand
AGGAACAGCAGAGACTGACTGACTGAGCTCCCAGACTCCTACCCAGCACTTGGCCTCCACTTTTCTAACTCCTGGTCCCCGACACCCGGCTACACAAAGCAGAGCAATGGCCTTTGGTAGAAATGCAGACTCTCAGGCCCCATCTCAGGCCAAGTGAACCAGGGACTATTTTTAAACAAGATCCCAGAAGATTCCCACGCACATCAAGGTTTGAAAAGCATGGCTCTGCACCACACTGTTTAACTCCCAACCCAGCAAAGCAGATCTGCGTTCCAGTCTTGACTGCTTCACTTACAAGCTAAGCAAATTCCTTAAATTCTCTGCCTCTTGATCCTGCTGCAAAATCATCACAATACTTACTTAACAGGGTTCCTGTGAGGAGTAAACAAGTGAATATATGGAAAGTACTTAGCATGATGCCTAGCATAGAGGAAATTCTACATGAGCTTTAGCAGTTAGTATTTCAATATGGTTTTTATTGTGATTTTATAAGAAAAATATCAGAAAAGTTATCAATTATCGCCTTCTGCATAGAAATACCTCTGCTTAAAAATAATGGATTCTGCAAGGCTTTTAAGGCTTAATATCATGACTCCCTGGTGTCTTCAAAGAACAAAGAAACTTCTAGGCTCAATATAAAAAGGCTGCTACACCAGCCTCACCATTTGCCACAGTGCCCAGAGCCCTGTATAACCCAGTAGGACAACCAAGCATGGTCAGGATACTCACAAAGCAAGCCACGTTTCCATCCTTCCCCACAAAGAAATTTAGAAAAGTACAGCTGTAGGAATCTATTGTAATTTTTCAATTAGAAAAATCTAGAAAGAAGCTCTTTTAATTTTTGCCTAAAGGTTTAAGTTTGGGGTTATTTCAAAATATAAAATCTTTCCCCAATTTCTCTGCATGTTATTTCTCTTCCTCACCTAATCACACCAGCTAGGAAGGACTGAAATTTATCTTTGATCACAGACATAGGCCCTAATGGACATAAATAGCTCCAATCATTGTGAGTTACTTAAAATTTTTCCAATATATCAAATTGTCTCCACTGTATGCCTTTTTACATGCTGCACCATTAACCTAAATGCCCTCTTTCAATTTTAACCAGTGTTAATATCCTCTCACTGAACACCACCAGGAACAAGATGAGTTTATTACTTGTTGACGAAAGGGATTTGCACACCTTGGGGAACTATGGAGAGCCAGTCAGAGAGTTTAGAAAGAACCTGTTATAGGGTTAAGTCTAGCATTGAGTGAATGTGAGTAGGAAGGAAGAGCTTTGCTCAGGATTGGCTGCTGTCTGTGATTAAGTTTCTCAATAAATCTTATTAACAAGGTGGGAGAAATGAAGCAAAGTTAAACCTATAATTTGTAAAGAAGGAGCAGACACTCATATTCACCAGGAGGGAGGACTATCTGGCCACTTTTGTGGCTTGGACAATGTTCAAGCTTTTGCCTATGTTCAGACATGATTTCAGAATGCTTTTGTTTTTGACTTGATCCATTGAATGCAGATCTATCAACATTTTCTGATGTTGAGGTCCTGTGAAATTGTTTCCATGCAATAGAATACCTAGGTCCACCTGTGAGTGCCAGGAAAGCATTGCATCATTCAAAGTCTAGGAATGCCTCCTGCAGATCCCTCCAATCCCTCTCCCTCTGAGTTAGTATCGGTCCCCAGGGCTCCAGTTGCTTGCTATGCATACCACTTCCAGAGCACGGGGCAGGCCAGGCTGTCTGTGTCTCTTTACTCCTCATTCTCTCTCCTACATCAGGAGCTCTTGCTGGCAGAACATTGTATCTACATTTGCTGCCTGTCTCCTGTTACCCCAAGATCATTTCTCCACCCTCTTACATTCTGTTCTATCCAGAAGCCTGCCCTGTATTTGTTCCCATGTCCTCTGTCTTCCAGCTCAATTTCACTGGGGATCCCTAACAGGAGATGGGAGGAGGGGAGGAAGGGAGGTCAGTGTAGATTCCTGTGGCCTCCTCCCTGCAAGGTTACTTCAAGGTGCGTGTGTCACTCCTTGCAAGTCTCAAGGGGAGGTTTCTACAAGAGTGCCTTTTCTGGGTTGGAGTAACTGTTCTCCTTCCTTTTCCCCTTGGGCCTTGGAGTGATAAGAGTAACAGTCCTTAGTAGCCTGGGCACCACACCCTTCCCTGCGGGGCCCTATATCTGCCTTTGTGAACGCACCCTCCTCCAATTAACCTTGAGTGTGTCCTCTTTCCTGTTGTGTCTCTGTACACCCTGTTTCTAGGTGGTTACATATCTGCTTCTGTACCACCTATGATCTATTGCTGAGAATATGACCCCATCCTCATAGGTTTATGTTCTGGACCTAGCCCAGTGCCTGGCACTCAATTGGATGGATGGATATATTTGTACTTTGTATTACATTAAACCTTTCCCTTTTTTTTTTTTTTCTGTATTAAGAGTACTTAGCAGGTGGGTGGAAAAGAGACTGTTGAATATATGTGGCAGAATCTCCTGAAAAGGACTCAGGGAAAGAGGGAGTATGAGCCACACAAAGGTAATATTCCTGGAATTGATGGCTGGAGAGAGAGAAGTCAAGGCAGGGGCCATGAAAGGTGCTGTTAAGTTGAAAAAAAGTTATAATTATTTCCATCTAAATCCATTTATTCTTACCTAATAAATCCAAAGGCACTTAAAATATTAAACCTGAGTGAGAGTTAAAAAATGAACAAGAAAGGAAGTTTCAGGAGCTTGCCTCTCACATCAGTGATCACATGCAATTCGACCACCACCCTCCCAAGAACTATCCCGTACACCACGTCCCAAGGTAGCTTTTCCAAATGTGTTTTATAGAAAACAGCCACATTTCTTTATGTACGAGGCAGATAGATTACACTAAACGTATTATTAGTACCATATACCACTTCCAATTCTGGGCTTGAGTGCCTTGCAAAACTGTCTTCCACATCTGTCTACAATTTTAGCAAAATAATAATATCCATGCCTAGAGACAAGAAGATGCTATCACGTCCTATCTTCCACTTAGCCTGTAAAATAGAGTCAATGCCCTGCAAGCAGGCGGGCAGTCCACACTCAGGGCCGTCTCGGAGAAGGACCACTGGGGAGGATGGCATGGCCATCTGCAGTGCGGGCGGTGGGTGTTAGCACAGGATGATTTAATTACATCTCCATGCCAGCAGAGGTTTTACCTGATTGTTCTCCAGCTGCTCCACATTAAAATTAATTGCACACACTTACAAGAGCCGGTAAACAGGGTAATAACGACTCGTATGCTCTCGCATCTTAATAGCCAACTTCGTGAGAATTATTTGGGGTACAAATAAAGCAGGAACCAAACAGGAAAATTCTACTTCATATTGATCAAGAAAGGGGAAAACGTTTCCTTGGAAATGATATTTTTAATTCCCTGTTTTATGGATGGTATTATAATAATGATATGAAATAGCTACATTCTGTCCTCTGAAAATATGTGAAAGCAAGATGGGAATATATTCAAAAAGGAGAAAAGTCATGGAATATTAGACCTCAGATTCTCTTACAAATAGCATCTGTTAGCATAAGCAATAGGAACAGATTCTACATATTCCTAAGGAAGGTTTGGAGAAAGGATGAATAAAATAAGCTAATCATAGATACATACTTTTTATAATATTCAATCAGTGAAATATAGTTTCTACTAAAAGACTTAACTCAGCAAGCTCAGCAATGGGTTGAATAGCAGTCTAAATGTCTAACGAAGCAAACATATATTTAAAACACACTCAGACATATACAACATAAAGCAACACGATGGTAAAAACATCAAAGAATAAAATTAAGTTCCTAAGAGAAACAACTGAAAACCAGGTAACTATTTAAACTACATGACTACAAAACATGCTTGCTCCTTGTATAATCAAATACTGGAAGAAGACACATTAAAAATTTCTAAATCAAACACCAGTTTTTCTTCTAAGTCATTTTTCTCTCATTTACCTGAATGAAATCAGATAAATAATATCATAAATATAAAATTTTTGTTTAATATGAAGGCTATAAAAAGAACACATAAGAGAAATGAAATGCTGCTTTAATAGCTATGTTTGGTATAGACTTTTTTCTGTTAGGTGTTTTATTTTGTTACATGTTCAAGGATTTGGATACGTGGTTGATCAGTTTTCTAAACTAGTAAATAAATTCCAACATGACCCATCTGATATGACACATTATATGTTCCATCTAACTTTTTGCCTTTTTATTATATTTTTTCCTTGGCTATGACTTTCTACATTCATCCACTTTCTTTCTATTAGGATAATCAAGATAATGAAGTCTCTTTATTCTAATATCCATAATATCTGTTATAATTTTATAACAGATTTGTTTTCATTCATATTTTAAATATGATCTCTCTTGATGGGTATATTATTGTCCTGAATTAATGAATTAATTTATATTTATGAAGTCTGACAGTGTGCAAAGTAAGGATTTCTGGGTGTTTAGAAAAAAGAAGACAGGGACCACTTGGGTTTAGCAATCTATTTGAGAAGAAAAGGCACAGGTAAATGAAAGTATAAGAATACACACTAGCAAATGATCATTTGTGAATCCATAAATCTATATAAATGTTATAAGTTTTTAGATAAGTTACAACGGAACTGAGCAGGGCCTTCAAGAAAAAGGTATCAAATGGATTGCTTTATGCCTACGTAAATTATGGGGGAGAAGATATGGATCTGGGTGACAACACTGGAAAACCATGGCAATCAGAAGGCACAAGGTAATTTCACAGCAATGAAGAGAAGGGTTGGATGAGGGCAAAGTCCTTCAAAAGGAAAGTGGGAGATGAGGCAGCAACGTGGACATGAGGCCAATCAGCTACAGCTGCAGACAAAGACAGCCCCGCGAGTGTGACATCACAGGTTCTGAGAGCAGGCAGGTGTCCTCTCCAATTCTGGTTCTGCCACCGGCCAGCCCTTATTTCTCCATCTGCAGTGTGGAGATGGTAATGGTAGCTACCCCAGAGAAACCCTGTCAGTATAAGAGGGAGCATTCCCTTCACAGTGTGCAGCACATATTAAGGGGTTAAAAAAGTATGTGTTCCTGTCATCAGCCACACCGAGGGGCCTGGGTCTCATTATGTCATCATTAGAAGGGTCTCAGTGTAGAGTGATATAATGAAGCCTTCGATGATAACCAAGGGTCTCCAGAACCACGCCTCTTGCCTCTGTATTCAGCTGTCAGTTCCCAGTAATGCTCCATGTCTGCTCTTACATATGCCAAGCATCACTGTGCTGTTAACATAGACTTCGGTCAAGAAGGACCTAGATTCAAACAGTGACTGCATGTGTTAGTCTTGACAAGTAATTTTCTCTGAACTCAATTTTCTCACAGGTAAAAAATGTAAATAATAAAAGTAACTTGTATATATTATTGTGTGTCTTAAATGAGATAAATAAAGGAAAAGCATCTGACCAAAAGATAACCCAGTGTACAGCAGACACCCTGTAAAGGCGGAATACTGGCAAACACTTTCGGAGCCCCACTTCATGCCTGGCACTATACCTATTCTACTTTCATCGTTCTAACAATCCTATGGCCCCACTTTACGTATGGGGAAACTGAGGTTCAGAAAGTTTAAGTAACTTGCCAAGGCACAGATGGCATGGGTGCAGGGCTGCATCTGAACCAGGTAGTCTGACCCAGAGATGCGACATCACTCGCTCCTTCCCACCACTCACCCTGGAAAAGCAATTACGTGGGCCTCCCCCAGTGTCCTCTCCCCCAGGCCCAGGGCCTCCCTGACCTCACTGACTCACCCAAGAGAATGCCTTTGGTTACGGGAAAAGCCAAACATAGTCAAAAGGAAATCCTTTGTGCTCCCTAGGAAGTTAGTGCTTATTATCATGCATTTCATCCTTACTAGTGTATAGAGAAGCCACGGGAGTCAGCTAAGGTCTCAGATGTTCACCCGTCACGTCTGTTTTCCTTCCCGGAGGGACACATTTTGGTCAAAATTACCATGTGAACACAGCTGGCTTTCTCCCTCTCCTGGGTGTGACCTGACAAAATTTACAGTCAGGTTGGCTTTCTGCCTCAGCGTGGGCCTCAGTGGCTCTTGAAATGCTTCTCTGCTCAAGCCCTTACTCCTCATCAGCCTTCTCCTCGGTTTCTTCGCCAACAGTAACTTTTCTGTACCCATCGCCCCCTGCTTTGCTTCGCCTGCTCCAGGACAGCTCTGCTCCCTCTATTGTGTGTCTTCAGAAGCTTCCCGTTCCTTTGCTTTGACGACACAAGGCCTATTTTTCTAATGTCATTGCCCACAAGACATTAGTGTACCTGAAACCATTCACTTACATTTTTTGAAGACCTATACCCAGCTCTTTACTGCAGAAAATAAATATAACTTACTACGAAGAACAGGGCTCAAGTCTTTGTACATCTTTATAGTACAATGATCAACTACTCTCTTTTACTCTCTTAACTATATGACACATTTTAAAATGTGTGTGGAAACATCTGTTACCTCCCAACCAGCTGAAAGTTACCTCCTTACACTATGATTCACTCCTTTCTGATATATGTTGACATTCTGGTTTTCTTCATAAATTACTTTATTGTTGTCCAATTACAGTTGTCTGCATTTTCTCCCCACCATTCCCCACTCCCACCCCAGCCAAACCCACCTCCCTCCCTTGCCTCCATCCTCCCCCTTGGTTTTGTCCATATGTTCTTTATAGTAGTTCCTGAAAACCCTTCTCCCGACAGTCCCCTCCCCACTCCCCACTCCCCTCTGGCTGTTGTTAGATTGTTCTTATTTTCAATGTCTCTGGTTATATTTAATTTGCCTTTCTTGTATTAATTATGTTCCAGTTGAAGGTAAGATCATATGGTATTTGTCCCTCACCACCTGGCTTATTTTGCTTAGCATAATGCTCTCCAGTTCCATCCATGCTGTTGCAAAGGGTAGGAGCTCCTTTCTCTCTGCTGCGTAGAATTCCATTGTGTAAACGTATCATAGTTTCTTGATCCATGCATTTGCTGATGGGCACTTAGGTTGCTTCCAGCACTTGGCTATTGTAAATTGTGCTGCTATGAACACTGGGGTGCATAGGTTCTTTTGGATTGGTGTTTCAGGGCTCTTAGGGTATAATCCTAGCAGTGGAATTGCTGAATCAAAAGGCAGTTCCATTTTTAGTTTTTTGAGGAAATTCCATACTGTTTTCCATAGTGGCTGTACCAGTCTACAATCCTACCAACAGTGCACTAGGGTTCCCTTTTCTCTGCATCCTCTCCAACACTTATTTGTTGATTTGTTTATGATGGCCATTCTGACTGGTGAGAAATGGTATCTCATTGTGGTTTTAATTCTTATCTCTCTGACGGCTAGTGATGCTGAGCATCTTTTCATGTGTCTCTGGACCCTCTGTATGTCCTCCTTAGAGAAATGTCTGTTCAAGTCTTTTGCCCATTTTTTAATTGGGTTTTTTATCTTCTTGTAGTGGAGTCACGTGAATTCTTTATGTATTTTGAAGATCAAACCCTTCTCCGAGGTATCATTGGCAAATATGTTTTCACATATAGTTGGTTCTCTTTTCATTTTAATGCTGTTTTCTTTAGCCATGCAGAAGCTTTTTAATTTGATGAGGTCCCATTTGTTTATTCTTTCCTTTATGTCCCTTGCTTTAGGGGACATGTCAGTGAAGATGTTGCTACATGGAATGTCTGAGATTTTCCTACTGATGTTTTCCTCTAGGACATTTATGGTGTCACAACTTATATTTAAGTCTTTTATCCACCTTGAATTTATGTTTGTGTATGGTGTAAGTTGATGATCGAGTTTCATTTTTTTGCATGTAGCTGTCCAGATCTCCCAACACCACTTGTTGAAGAGGCTGACATTCTGTCTTTTCACTCCTTCTTCCACGTGCCTCTTTTGCTTTAGGACAGAGAAGTGTGATACACATAGGGGTGGTGTATTTCTTCTCAATCACCCATCTGAGTTGGCCTCTATGTAATGAGGACACAGCCCTTGCTGAACTAAGGAAGCGGCGGCCTGATCTGACTGTGCACGTGGCTGCTGCGGGAGACACAGCCTATTTTTCATACAAATGAACCCCTAACTTTTCTGTCTAGGACACACTGTTACTTCTTAAGTTCCCCTCACAGTTCCAAGTCCTTTTCCAAGGCTGCCTCAGTACACACCCATAAGCTGTAAGAGCACAAATTATTTTGAGAGTCCTAGAAACCAAACAGCATAAAAACAAAATTATTTTTGAATCAAATTATGGAAATAGCTGAAGAATCCATCTTTTGGAATGGGCCACACTCCCTGGGCTTTTCACGATGGACCACCATTATTAATTTTTTGTGGAGCTCAATTTAATTTAACTTTATTTTACTTCAATTTCAGAAGTTTGTATTTGTGGTCCTATCCTGACGTGTTTTGCTGTTCACAGCTGAAGCCATTATATTTCCAGCAATCATAGATCCTGCCTCACAGCAGTTACTGGTTAACAACCGCCTTGAGCCACACTGTGATTACAGCGATTACCTGGGACCTCCGGGGTTATTTCAATTCTGTATAAACATTGTCAGAACATAATTCAGTAGACGTCTTTGTGTGAACTTTGTTTCCCAACAGTATTGGCTTTTGTTGTAAGCATTAGCCTATTCTAGACTGGTCAAAAATGCATAATGGTTGAAATAACCAGTTGCATCATAACTGTGCTTCCATCAAACACAGAGCCAGGCTGAGCCTGGTCAGGTGGACAGAGGTGAAAGCTCAGGACACAAGAGGGAGCTGCCCCCACTCGGAAGGCCAGAACCCCCTCCCCCAAATGGCCCTCGATGTTGGCCATGGCAGCAGTACCTTTAACATGAAAATCCTCTCCACTTGTGAGGTTATGAGATTTCCTGACATCGCCGACTTTTTTTCTACATACTCTGAGTGAGTGAGTCGGTTTTGAGCAGGAGTGGGAGCCAGGCTACAGAAGCGTGACTTCCAGCCTCACTACCCCCTTGCTGAGAGATCCAGAGCAAGTTACTTGTGCTTGCTTAGGCCTCTGGTTTTTTCATCTGTAAAATTCAGATGATAACCGTACCAACCACATTGGACTGTGAGGGTTAAAAAGTATGAAGGCCTTGTGAACAATGCCTGCATAAAGATTCAACAAATGTTAGTGTGAGGGTTCATTGTATGTGTCAACTTTAAACAGTGAATCACCAACAAAAAGAACAAAAATATGAAAACGGTGGCACTACACAGACCGTGAAAAAGCCTCTTATTTACAGTATGAGTGCTGAAACCAGAAGGCAGGGCATTGCCATGTTCAGCTCAGCTGGGAACACGGGCATCAGGCAATTCCGGTCTTTCACTGGAAAGTGAATGACCATGAGACACTGCAAATATTATTTGGGGGCTACAGAAAATTTAACCAGTGGGTGAATTCACAGATATGAAATCCAAATATGAGGATCAACTATATAAATCTGTAAACTGGGTTATAAAGCTATGGATATACAGATACAGATACAGACATCCTACTGGTTTTGTTTTCTGGGTAGAACCCTGACTGTTACAGCCAGTATACTAATTATTCTGGACGTCTCTAATACCCCTGAAGTACTTTTTAATGAATCGGAATTGCGACTGACTGCTAGGTACTAAACAAATATGCATAAATGTTTGTACAATTAAGACTTTATTCCATAAACTGTTCTGACCCAAAATGTGATGAGAATAAAGGAAAGTTAACCTACATGTACCTTGGGTGCCCATCTCACAAGGAGGGGTGTGTCCCTCAGAGTCACAGTTGGCTTGGGCCGGTCTCGGGGGGTCCCCGGGACCACATGAACAGGAGAGAGGGGTGTGCCCACCCAGACTGAGTGTCAGCTGTGCAGCACGGATGGTCTTGGGTGATACAATAGGGGAAAAGAAAAACAAGCCCGAAACAAAATCATAGAACATCACTAATCAACGTAACAATTGAAAAATAATGCGCATGTGTTTAAGTGACAAATTGGAGGGAAATGTATCGTGCTTTAGAAGGGAAAGTGTCTGAGCTAAGGAGAATTAGGAGAGGGGTTCCACAGAGGTCTGCATCTCAGGGTTAGTTTAGAGGAAAAGCACAGTGACTCGCAACAAGGAAGGATGATCATTCTGAAGACACAACAACAGAAACAGGCTCTGGGGTCTTGCCAGAAAAAGAAACATTTCAATGGTTTCTCTACAACATAGATGCAGGTTTAACAATAAATTTGGCAATAAAAAATGGAGAGCCTGAGTTGTAGAGAATAACTCTGCAAACAAAAAAACCTTAGAAAACAGCATGAAGGTATCTGCATTTACGTTAACACAAGATGCCTTCAACCCATAGCAGCCTGAAGGCATAATTATCTAGAATGGAAATTGCAACATTCTTAAAATGTAGGCAAATTTGCCTAAATACCAAGAGCAGTAAAGAGAATTCTTACAACAAAACACAGAAAAGGAAGGACACAGATGTTTGGTGTGAAGGAGTCAGTATCTGTCTTACAGAAAAAAAAAAGAGATCTTTTGGATTGTTTTCTCTGGACTAGAACGCACCAAAGAATTGTCCTCCAACTAAATAGTTCCCAGATAATTTCTTTTCCCTTGTGGTAACTTAACTATTCCAGGATAATTCAATACACATGATACCAAGAAAGGTACCTTAGAGAGTGACCAGTTAACAACTGTTTGTTTTTTCATTCAGTAAACATTTTCAAGCCTTTAATGTGAGGCAGGCACTATTCCGAAAGTTGGGAATACAGTAGTGTACAGGAAGCTTGAGGCCTCTGCATTTACAGAGCTCACATTCTACTACAGGGTATGAACAACAAACAATTAAAGAAGCAAGAAGTAGCAGGAGGTATTAAGCACTGTGCCGAAAGTAAAACAGGGTGATGAGATAGAGAGTGACCTGGAGCTGCTTCAGACTGGAGGGTCAGGACTGGCCTGTCCGGGGAGGCCAGACACGTAGCTGAGAACTGAACTACGAGAAAGAGCCAACCACACCAAGGTCCAAGGGAAGAGCGTTTCAGAGCCAAAGCCAGCCCAAAAGGCCCTGCACTGGGATGCGTTCGGCATGGTCCAGGGCCAGAAGGCGAGCGTGGATGGGTAGAATGCTGCCAGCCAGGGAAGAAGCGGTAGCAGGTGGGGTTGGAGAGGTGTGCACGTGGCCTTATGGAAGGCCTCGCAGGCAAGGTGGGAAATAGGGGTCTCATTCTACGTGGAATGGGAAGTTGACAGAGGGATTTAAGCATGGTTAAGATATAATACTGATCTTCTTAAAAATCATTCTGATTGAGGGATGAATAGTGGATTACAAAAATGCCAAGGCCTGTTAGGAGCTTTTGACTTAGACGAGATGAGAAAAAATGAGAGCTTGAATTAGGACAGTGGCAACAGAGGTGAAGCAAAGCAGATACATTTGGGTATGGTATGAAGACCCTGTTAAGAACTTCATCAGGAAGTGGAAAGATTCAAGATTACTCTCAGATTCCTGGTTTGGGTGAGGAGACAGAGGCTGACACCATTTACAGAAATGACAATGACGGGAACATATCTGGAAGAAAGTTAAAAATGCCTAGTAGACATGTAATTGAACATGTCCAATGGGCATTCACATGTATGGATCTTGTATTTAGGAGTGGAGATAAAGCTGAGTGTCAATAGCTTACCTAGGATATATAAATCCATTCGACTGCATGAGAGCTCTAAGGGAGAGAATATAGATACAGGAGAAAAGAAGCATCTCTTCAGAGACCTAGGGCATGCCCACACTTAGCAGTGAGGCTGACAGGTTGTGGTAACCAGCCCCTAATGCTCCTCGTAGCCTAGTCCCCACGCCCTTGTGTAGTACCCTCTACCCCCACCCCACAGTGAATCAGGTCCAGCATGTGTGACCAACAGGATACAGTAGAAGTGACAGTGTATGTATGCTGTTCCAGGTTTGGTCATAAACGGAACTGCAGCACCTGCCCAGCCCTCTCCGTCTGCTCACTCAGAGGAAAGCCAGTCATCCTGTTGCAAAGACACTCGGGCAGCACCACGCAGAAGTCGTGTGAGTGAGTCCGTCCAAGGGAAGCCTTCAGACGCCTCCAGACTCAGCTCACATCTATCTGGTGGCGACTTCGTGAGACCGCGAGACGCTCCCAAATTCCTGACCCAGAGGAACTGAGGAAAATAATTTAAAAATATAGGTTTTTCCCCCCATTCGACAAAGATTTACTGAGCTCCAGTGTACCAGGTACAAGTGCCAGGGAAACAACAGAAAGTAAGACAGAGTTCCTCCCTTCAAGGGGCTGACATTTTAACTTGTGGACATGATTTTCCCTTTAAAAAAGTGTAAGTAGGGAAAATGCGTCTCTATTTTTGACATACAACAGAATTTCCCACTCTCAGCTCATGAAAAAGAAAAGCCAATTTGCAGATTTGGACCACCGTGGTAATTTAAATAACAACATCCTGCTGTTGATTTTACCACATTAAACAACATGGTTAATATAGTGACAATTCTGATTAACTCCGTTTTTTTCTTTACAACTATCAGTATTTGAGGAAAGAGAAGGGAGGGAGAAAGAAAAGAAAAAAAAGGATATTACCCTATCTATGACCTTCAGACAATGAGTCATTTGCCCGACTTTGAGTTTACCCAAGCATAAACTGGAGATATCTACCACGTGGGCATCAACAACTTCGTGTTTAGGACATGGCAACCTGTTTTATTTTCATTGACCATTAGTGTTGTGCATGTTGTACAAATCATACCAAAACATACTTTGCTCCCTAGGAGTTTATGTGGAATCTATGAAGATAATTAATAAGGAGCAAATCAAGACTCTTCATTTCTTTTAAACCTCGGTAGCTTGGAGAATAGTCATGTCTCATTTACGCCTGATTTTTGTGGCTGGCTCTCACATAGTGGGGACCTGTCCAAGGAGAAAAACAATGGTGCTTGCTGGTAATTTATCATATCTTTATCACTGCAGGCATTCTTTGTTTGGTACCAGCCAAATGTCCTCCAGTGCTGATTGTTTTCTCCTTCCTGGCATTTCAAATCTTTTGACCTTGCCCTTCACCATGCCGAAACTGAAATTTAAAAATAGGGAACAACTTGCTGTTTTATACAGTAATCACTTCTTTTGACCATGAGATAAGTTCTCTTAAAGGCGAATGTTCAGTCATGAAACGTCTGCTGCTGTGCTGCTGTGCCTGCTGAAAGCAGAGTGACAGCGAAATTAAAAATGGGTGTCCGCTCTAAGACTAAGAAGGTACAAAGTTAAGACTTCCAGAAACTGTTTTTACAGTGAAATAGATTCTAAATATTTCCCTCCATGTGAGTTTTTATAATATGATTTTATCATATTTGTAACACCCACGCTATCTTCTTAAGTCCTTGAGAAGGAGCAACTTATCTGGCAAGTTATCCACCTTTTTAGCCTCATACTAAGTATTTACTGAATACCTATAATATGTGAAACATTGTCCAAAAATAGTAAGTGGTGCACTCAGTAGACCTAAAGACAAATCCAGATCAGGTAATCTAGGATGGAAAGAGATTGTTGTGGTTTCCTTAAGTTTTATACTCAGGTTTTAAAGCCTCTTCTAACTTAGATTTAAACCCCCATCTAATTACTCTGTTCTGTGCTAGTACCAGGGTGCACTCAGTTACAAAAGTTATCAAAATTGGGACATATATACTGAGCTTGTTATTTTCAATGTCCTTTACTAACCATAATCCAAAGAAAGTTTAAAGGGTATAAAGAAGTTATATTAATTGATACAGTCTTTATAGGGGCATCTTAAAAGCCCCTTAAAAGTATTCTTGTTTTCCTTTGGAGTGTTTTTACATAAAACATAGGATTCTCCACAAATGTGCTGATTGTGGCTATGTGATATAACTTGTCAGAGGCTGCATGCACATCCAAGATGCCCTTGGATTTAAGCAAACAACCACGCCGCTCTGCCCTCCTCCCAGGGCCAAATGATGGAAACACGTACTGGATAATCGCTCCTTTAGGACTGAACAGTGGTTCTTCCAGTTTACTATGTCACCTCCTCTAACAGAGACCACAAAATGTCATAAGTCAGCATGGCTAACGAGGCACTATGGGGCTTTGTCGCTGTGGATCTCTAAGAGTCCACGTGATGACCAAAGTATTTCTTAAAGGTCAGTGTCACAGCTCAGCCTGCTCTCCCAGGAAATACAGAGCTGTCATCAAGAGTGGTTAGTTGTGAGAGCTGCAAATGGATTCATCCTTTAAATCATCGAGACCTTCCCTAGGCAAAATACTTCCCAACAATTATTTCGGCTTCACATCAGGCCTTCAAAGCCTTCCAGGTAGGAACTGTGCACATGGCAGCACACAGAGTGTAGCTGAGTCATCTCCACAGCAGCTCCGCTTCTCAGGGGAGGGGCAGAGAGCAGGGCCTTTGGCCCAAGGGAACTGGCATCCTGTTTGAGCCCCGAAGTTAATATTGACCCAGCCCAAGAAGTTTCTCTGGCCTAGATGCATACACAAGCCGCTCTCCAGATAGTCTTCTATTTTTTTCTAATAGCAGCAACAACAACAACAATGAACTGTCAGCAGTTAAGAATGGTCGGCCTCCTTGGAGGGATGTCCAAACAGTCTTGGTTCAGGAAGCAAGGTGGCTGGATCCTGGTTAACTGGGATGTGTGGGAAAGCGACATCAAGTACCCAGGTCCTCGCAGGACCTTGACCCTTGGGTGGGCCCTGAGTCCATTCGGCTCAGTTCCCATTGTCCCCTGGCCCTCAGGTGAGCAGTTCCCAGGTCTGCAAGTCAGGGGACTGAGGCTTAGGCCTGCTCACTCCAAAAACATAGTGGTTTTAAGCCAGTAAGTTGGAGGTGATTTGTTAAGCACAACTATTAAAGGTATGAATAAGGGAATAAGCAAAGGAGACCAAGGGGGGAAAGCCAACGTATTAGGAAGACAGCCGGGAAAACTGAGGCCATAGAGGAAGAGTTCCAGGTTTGGAGAGGGGAAAGATGTGAGTCATTTTGGAGTAATAAACAACTGGACAGACTAGAAAGCTCACTGGGATTGACAAGCAGCATCGAGTTCCCATTTGAAATTTATATTCATAAATCTGCAAATTATGCTTTTTTTCTCCATGAATATTTGATTGCTTGGATTCTGGCAGAATAGGTAGAAAACTGGGTTTAAGTAGAGCTGTGGTTTTCCCAGGTGAGCATGAGAAGAAGAAAGAGGAAGAGGGTAACTAATGTTGTGTGACATGGGTAAAAGAGATGATGACGACAGGGAGGGTGACTGAGAGCGACAGGCACTAGGACAGGGGCTTGGAGACCCTCATGAAGTGGAAGAGATGCTGGAGAGGAAGCACCAGGGAGAGCGAACCGGAAACGAATGAGACAGTGGTTAGACATTAGGTGGTTTGAAAACGAGATTTTGGAAACACTACAATCATTGATGGAGATAAGCATAAGAAAATGATAATTGTTTTTTAAAATGGTATCTTACATTTATGAAGCACATACTATGTATAGGCATTATTAAGAACCTTTCATTTACTATCATTTCTCCTCACAACAGCCTTCTTTTACAGACAAGGAAAGCAAAGCACAGAAATTAAACAGCATGTCCAAAGTCATGCACCTGACGAACAGCAGCACTGACCTCAAACCCGGCGGTCCGCCTCCAGAGCCTGCGTTCTTAAGCCCCTGACAGTAGTGGGTGGGCGGGGCACTCACAACAGCAATGCAAAGTACTGCAGGGTACTTATCTTTCTGAAGGGAGATAGAGGAGGGGCAGTGAGATGCAACGCCCAGCCGATATCCACTCACTGAGATGCGTTATGGGAGAGAAAGAAATATGGCTTCTACCCGAGAGGGCTGCAGTGTTATCAGGGAAACTTCAGTTTCACTTAGTCTAAGTAGGTGGAGAGAATGCAGATAAAAAGGAGCTCTTGGGTACACAATGCAAGTGTTGGGGAAGGAATGAAGAGATCAGGTTAGGGGATTTCTAAAACAGAATGAGAATATGGGTGTCAATACATAACCAGGGTGGCCTGGGCTTCAGGTAGCAATAGAGGTAAATGGAAATGAGATGCATGAAATGAAGGGGTCCCATTGTTCTATTTAAACTAGAGGCCCTGGGGCCACTGGGCAACTCCTCACTGGCAGTTCCCAGTGGCAGAGTGGCTCAGGAATGAGTGAAGGTCTCTAGTAATCAGATGTTAAGAATCCAGACAAAGTAAAAGCTGGAATCTCTTCCATGGGATCCTTGCATGAAGATTGTGAGAGGAGCTAAAAGTTCAGGGTCAAGTTTAAGACTCTTAAGACTCACAATCTCAGTGTCACCTGAGAAACAACTTCCTACTCTAAGCCAATCATTAAGAATTCAGGGCTCTACCAGCAAAGATCTTCCTGAGTAATTTTGAGATTTAAAAAAAAAACACACACCCTTGGTCACATAATACCTTAAAGGGTGAAACATGGGAGCCCTAAAGTGTACTTGGTTTTACTTTCAATCCATTGTCTGTGAAGGAGCTGATGGCATGGCCTGACTAACCAAAGGTTGACGCAGTTTCCTGGATAATTCAGAAAAGATAGGCAAGGTCTTAGAACGGCAGCCAGTGAGCTTACTGAGCTTAGCAGAGCTGCTGCCCCCGAGCAGGGGGAAAGCAGTAAGATTTTCATTAATGTACTTAAGGGAAATATGAGCTGTTTACACAATGTTTTATTTTGTGGAGGGTCTGGAAGAATTCCAAATCTTCAAGGTTTTCTTGCTGGGGCAGTAGGAATATAGGTGCTTATTTCATTTTTCTATATATTTTCCCTAATTTTTTAACTGTTTGGGGAAAAAGGCCAAAAAAAGGCAACCTGTGAAAGAATTACTAGAAGATGTGCTTGAATAAGGAATCGCATAATCTAGATAAGGAATAGAAAAGAAAAGCATAGGCGCAAAATTAAAATTACAGAACATTTCATTTCAGATAGGAGGCCTACTAGACCACATTTGCTTTCACCTCTTATTTAACTGCCTCACATTTTTTTTCAAACAACTAACGACTCGTTAGTGCACGACCACGACCAATCACAGCGAAACATTGCTTTAGCGTGCCTCCAGCGAGCGCCTGCACAGGCATGCGTTCTGTTTGAAAAGTTTTGACCAAAAGCCCATAAAAGGATTATAACTTTGCCAAAAAACTTTATATGCATCCATCCCCCAGAAATGTTACACATAAAGTTTTTTCACTGAGGAACAGAACAATCCAACAACAACAACAAAAAAAAAAAAACCATCAGATATAACCATCAGAGCCCAGGTTTTCATTCTATCAACAATCTGGTTGTCACTTTCCAGCCCTTCAAAAACGTATTAAAGGGCTGCTTAGAGATGGAATTGTGACTTATTTTATATTTTATTTCAAGGTGAATAGGTCAGAGCTCAGGGCCCTGGGCAGTGAAATCCATCCCACTTATCTCCAATGTGATGAAGACAGGGATAGCAGTAGAATAAATGACCAGTGCCCAACACGTGTAAAATGTAGGCTGAAGCCACTCAGGACCCACGAGGCTAGGAGAAAAATAGGTTAGCACCATGCCCTTCGTGACTTTGGACATTTCCAGCCATCTAAGAAGACATAATGGGGCCTCAATCTCTAGAATGTGGGGCAGCCTGCAGAGTGGAATCTGACAGACCTGGGTTCAAATCCCAAACCTTCCAATTTCTAGTTTTGCAACACTGTGCAAATAATATAAACTCCTTGATCTTTGCCTTTCACGTGTGTAGGTGTGGTAAAAAGAACTGTTTCACAGGAACAGTGTGACAGCTAATGTATTAATATACTGGCTTATAGTAAGCACTCCATGGTACTTCTCTTTTCCTTCCCAATTGTAGAGAGGTAATGAAAACTTAATCCAAATCTCTCAAGAAATGGAAAAAGAGCATCAGAGATGCATTTAACAGGAAACTGACCTGATACTTTATCCTCCCATTCTTAATTTCAGAAAACTAGTCAATTCCATGAGGATAATAATACAATAATATCAGAACACTTATGAATGTCTATTGAATGCTCTAAGTTGTGCTGGGTCTCATGCTAAATAATTCCTGTACTTATTCCTGTTTAAATCTCACACCTACCTCTTGATGCTGTATTACCATTATTCCCATTTTGGACTAAGACATAACCTAAATCATGCTACTACTAATTGATAAAGCTGAGACCTGAATCTACTACTTCTGACTCCAGGGGCTAGCTATGTACCTAATCACTAGGCCATGCTACTCCATCATTGTTAAAGATAAACAAGACAGGACATTCCAGAAAAGTACATCAGTATGAACAGTCAAGTCATTTATGCAATTCTCCCTCTATGAAAACTAACAGGCCCTGGCTGGGTAGCTCGGTTGGTCAGAGTGTCATCCCAATACACCAATGTTGTGGGTTCAATGCCCGGTCAGAGAACATTCAAGAATCAACTAATGGCCCCGGCCCTGTGGCTCAATTAGTTGGAGTGTTGTACCACACACCAAAAGGTTGTCGGTTTGATCCCTGGTTGGGGCATGTGTAGGAAGCAACTGATCGATGTTTCTCCTCTCTCTCTCTCTCTCTCTCTCTCTCATCAATAAACACATTCCCAGGTGAGGATTAGAAAAAAAATCAACCAACAAATGCATAAATAAGTGGGACAACACATCGATATTTCTTTCTCTCTCTAAATCAATAAATTAAAAAAGAAACTAAACTCTGCTTCTTACTATTCAAGGCCTAATTCTAACCATTTTGATACTACAGGCATTGTCACATAATCTCGACCAAAGTGAACTCTGGACAATTCACAGCTGAAGTCTGATGTAGTGAGTCTGAGCTGCACTGACTACATCACTGAAGAAAACACAGTCAATATTAGCTACAGAGCTTCCTAATGATCAAGCCAGAAAAATATATTTACCTTACATATGTTTATTTTCTTTGCCAGATAAATAAGCAATGATCTGCTCTAGCACAAAGTTTACCAGCTGCCTTGGATGCAACAAGCATGAGTTAAATGTTAAGCCAAACCACATAATTAGTTGAGTTTTACATATTAACCAGGTACACAAGAATAGTCCAGATGGAAGTGTGTTTAATAAATGGCCTTTATTTTAATTTTTACTGGCAGACCACTAATGAAATACATTTGCTGTTCTTTTCCCTGGCTCTTAAAGGTAATTCATTCAAATGTACCTTATTCAACATCAACTAGCTGCCATATTATTATGGTAATATTATCAAAATTGAATAAAACAAACTTTAAATATGAGGCTATGAATGCTTAATGTATTTGTAATAACAAGAAAACAAGATGTTACTGCCAATGTATTCATTTTACTCCCAATTATCAATTTGGTGGGGACATATTTCTCCTCTTCCAATCAAGGTCTCAAATCTCAAAACTGGCCAGGAGACAGCTGTCATTTTAACCAACTCTATCCAACTGAAAGTGTTCAAAACAGATGAAATCGATTAGAATCTAGAAATCAAATCATAAACTAAGCATATTGAATAAATAATAAGAAA
>PVKM010026369.1:0-19339 GCA_004027735.1 Carollia perspicillata | reverse complement strand
TTAAAAGGACACATGAATTGATTTCAAGGGAATTTGTTGGCCAAGTTTGCCATAACTTGAGCAATAGCATAATAACAATGGTAATGAATTATAGTAAATAGTAATAGAGAATTTGGCAGTACAGAATTTGAAAAAAATAGAAAGTGGGGGAAACGCTTCTTTATAACGGTCACATAAAAATGTAGGGATAATGACAAAATTAGGTAAACATTATTTTTCAACTCCTGAGGGAAACTTTGATTCAAACAAATGTCAACAATGGGTGTCAAAAATTTAGATGAAGGCTATTAGTGTACATGACATTATATTATCAAATTACCAGCCTTTACCGTGACCTTTATTAAGATCTAAAAAAAATGTCCTCGAGTGACTGTAATGTGTTCCCAGGTTGAGAAACACTGATAGAGACGTTCCAGTTAATATGCACTTTGTAAAAGCACAAGTGGAGTGCCAGGGAAAGGAATCTGTAGCACAAGGGTCAGCGCCACTGCTTTTAGCTTAAAAACAAATGTTTCTTCAGGATCTTACTGTCATTGCACCTTCCTTTTTTTCATTTTTCTTGGCTCTTTTCATGAGAAAGATGGTCATATTTACAGTTTACACAAGTCCTAGATACCTGGGAGGAAAGGTTAGTTTGCTCTCAGTTAAGAGTGTGGGTGGCCTCAGAAACACTTTAGTTAGGGTATACGGGATTTTCCAGATGAGCCCAGATAAACAGACGCGGAAAAAGGACACAAACCACATCAAGGTAGCACTCTTGTTGGCCTTGTCCTCTAGAGTTCTCTCTGTGGAACTTGTAGACTTATGCCCTCGATGAGTAACTAGACTTAGATATCAATACAGCTAATGCTTAACATGAATATCCATGTAGTATTTGCTGTTAGAGCCGTTGTTACTATTGTGACAGCTTTTCATTCAAACTGCAGCTCACATTATTCCTTAGGCAATCTCCGTGCTGCCTGTTTTAGAAATATAACAGAGAGGATACTGACCTCTTTCTAGAATCAATAAAGGAAATCAATATAAAGCTCTTTTCACTGTTTTGTAAAAGCAATTATGCTTTTAAATGTTACCTATATTGTAATTGATAAATTATATATTAGGAGTGCTAAGATTCTGACATACGAGATGATTTGTAGTAGAGAAAGCATTTTCATAGGAATTTACTAAGGATCTCATGTTTTGAAGATGTTATGAGTTACCCAATAGAAAATACAACACATTTTTTACTGTTTTCTCTGAATGATGCATCATGTGCTTGATAGAAAGATAGACCAAAAAGGACAGTTATTCTTTATCTGGTATAAGATGTTAGAAGTATACAATTTTTCTTTAATCATTTTTGATACATGGGGAACTCACATAAAAGGAAATAAGCACATACTATAAAATCACAAATTTTAAAACCAAAAAGAAACTCGAATATATGTAGTACAGGTTGATTTTACAATGTCTCAAAGGCAACAGAAATGAGATGCATCATTTGGATGTCTTTTCAACCTGCTGCAGGGAACCTAGATGTCTGATAGCCTTCAGCTGCAGTCCCTAGGAACACTAAAGCAATGCTTTCCCTAGGAAAATGACCGCTAGCCAGTGACTGAGCAAGACAAGAGTGCTACAGTAGTCTGAAACTCTTCCTACTCAATTTTATTTTCCTCGATTCTTTCATGGGCGCCAGAATTATGAAGCAGACCGAAGGCTGTCTCTGCCTACTATTGTTTTCTCCCTTTTTATGCATTTCACTAGAAATTTTTTTGGTTATCTAAACTTGTCCGGGTAATTGATTCTAAAGGATTCCAACTGAACCATATGACACAGAAGTTATTAGAGAAAACAATTGGGTTAAGGTATTTGGTGACTGATTTACTTATTGCTTACCTGGAAATGAAGATCCCGTTCTGAGGATAATGTGCATCAGGGGGATCCCTGGAAAAAGTGATGGTGAGAGTTTTACGTTTGGATACTCTAGTACTTGTTTTGGTGGAAAGAAACAGCTTAGTCAGTGTGATGATACAGCATGGGGAAAAAGTGGAGATTTCCGTAGCATATGTCAATACCCACTGGAATTCATGTCCAATGAAAGAGACACTGCAAAACCAATTTGACAACTGACTCTGCCATTGCTGCTAGCCAACTTTCATCATTGCTTATCCAGCAACTGGCACGACAGGCACATGAACCGAGTGGTAATGTGGCAGAGGCTGTGAAAACACATGGGCCCAATATCACGGACTCTTACTTACAAAGGCTGATCTGGCTATTGCTGCCTGTGAATGCCCATTCCTCTATGGACAAAGCCCTTGATCATTCTTGTGAACATCACTGTCCCTTTGTTGACAAGTACGTTATGATGGGTCTCTAATACCCTAGAACCTCCAGCTGTTTTTCATCACAGGGAGAGATAGATATCTATTAGGTGTATGGGTTTTCTCTTTCCTGATGTTAAGGCCTCAGCCATTACCACTACCTATAGGCTTACCAATGCTGGATTTTCAGCTATGGCAGCTTACACAGCGTATCGTTCATCTATGGGACCCATTATTCAGAGTAGGTGGTGCAGGAGTGGGCCTCTGACCTGGTCATATCACCTTCTGCTCCATCCAGTGGCAGATAGACTCATAAAGGGTTAGAATGGACTAATGAAGGTGACCTGAAACACTGAATCAGAGGCAATACTCTATAAGGAAGCAGTATCAACCTTCAGACACAGAACAGGCAGTGAATCAAATGTCTCCTTATGTGCTTTATCTCGAGTAGGGAGAATGCATGGGTCTGAGAACAAGGATGAAAATGGGAATGAACCCACTTATCTTATTTACTAATTATTTTTAGAGAACTTTGTGCTCTCTATCCCTGCAATTTGGACTCAGCGTGGTCAGAGGGCGCAGTCCCCAAAAGTGGTACCTTCTTGCCAGTAAACACCATGGCTGTCTCATGGAGGTATAAGCTATACCTGCTTCCAGCTCATGTTGAACTTCTTGCATCCAGAGACCACCATGGCCTAAAATTATTACAAGCTCTCTGAACTTTCAGGAATAAGATTTGAGCACCATTGGGACCTGCCAAGTTGATAGGGTGAGAGGAGTTTCCAATATATTATGTCAGCAGGAGTGGGTAAGTACCAATTGTAACTCACGCTGATTTCAGCCATGAGGGCTATGGTTTCTTGTGTTAACTTGCTTCTCTAAATTCTAGAGCCAGACTGTTGAGAATTTTTCAGAACTGAGTAATGGTCTGAATCTCTTTCTGCACAAACCTACTTCTTTTCTAATCTTACAGGTGTCAAGCTTCCATTAGGGCCTGAAAGCTTTCCTGCCCACAAACACTCCCTCCCACTGTGTTCTTTACATTGTTTCTCCAGGGACTCTCCCCCACATTTTATCCTATTTTGGCATCTGCTTCTCACAGGACTAAAATTTACACTTGTAGGTTTTTCACCAAATTTGATTCTTTTTTTTATCCTTGCATGTAAATCAGACTTATTTCTTCTATCAAATGTCCTTTATCCTGTCTTCTATGTTCACATTAGTATCGACCCAACACATGTAATTATTGTGTTAGTCCAGAGTTCCAATCATTACAAAATAATGTCTCAATTCCATTTCCTGGTACATAAGGTCATTTGCTCTTGAGGTTTATTTTGCATTCTAACCCACCTGACATTTGATACTAGACTGAATTTTCTGTCTTTTTCAAACAAACTAAAGACTTTTATGCTCCTGTGACTTTGCCTATTTTGGTTTCTGTACCTATAATTCAACCAAATGGAGGATAATATTTCCCTCTGTCAGAGTTTTGGCTCTTTCTACCCCTTTTAATGGCCACTGCCAGGGACTGTGAGGGATTACTCAGATGACGGATTATGAGACAACGGAGAAGGGAAGAAATAGAGGAGAAGTAGATTTCCACACTTTCTCTCTGAACTTGAGGCATTTCCTTGTCAGCTCCTTGGGCCAGAATTGAAATCTCCAACTTGAGAACTCCCTCCCAGCACTGCAGTGCTGACTCAGTTTCCTCAAGTGAGCTTCACCACAGACCTTCTTCCCTGGTTTTATACTTTTTTTATGGGAAAAATAGGTAAAATATGCTTATTACCTCTCACCCGGAGTTGAAATGCTATCCTGGATATTGTGAATCATTGTTTTGAGACTCAGGGTCCTGTTCAAAGCCCTCTGGGGAAACGCTCCTAGCTTCATTTCAGCAGGCAGTCAACCTGGTTGGTTTCTGAACGCGAGTTCCATCTGACTTTCCGTGGCAGTGCTCCAACAGTGACTGAGTTTTGAAAATGTTTGCTGGTGCTGTTTGGATTTGCCTCTCCGTGCCCCAGCCAAGGGCTGATTTAGGACTCCACAGTACTTTGGTTGTCACTCAGTTCTCAGAGCCTTTGCTATAGTTCTTTGGGTTACTTCTGCACATGTGCAGCTTGGGGCTGACCGGACATGTGTCATTAGGTCTATGTGTACGTAGACTCCCCTGACTCTTCGTCACGTGAGGTGCATCTTTCCCCAGTTGCTATGGGCAGACACGTTGGTATCTCCTAGAGTTCGAAGTTTTTCCATTAAGTGTTGTCACACAGTTCCATAGAACTGAATCTATGTTTAGGGTAAAACAGTGATAGAAAAAAGAGAAATCCAATGAATCATTAAATCAGTCAACCAATGACAGGAATTTTCCTCAAATTCTTTGCACAACCAGTGCCCTTTTCCTAAATCTTCCACCCAGAAGTGCAGACTTTTTCTCCAGGGTGTCACACCCTTGAGATGGTGATGGCAGTGCAGATCAGGGACAGGGGCTGACTTCAGGCCTGGCATTGGACAGTAAAATAGGGAAAAGTAACGATGATGATGTGGATTACCTCTTCACCCTCTGGCTCACAGGCACTTTTTCCCCTGGCCCACTGTCCAGAAAAACTGGCCTCCCATGAAGGTTTTTTGCTGAATTCTCCAGATACCCAGTTATAAATTTGGTCCAACTTTGGGCCACAGCTGGAAGATAAAAGATGATGAAAATGAAATAAAATGAAAGATAACTCACATCCTCCATTCTATTAATCTTGTTTCAAATTTTGACATTTCTTCCCACATTCCCTGTTATTATTTACTTTTCAGTGAGTCTTCAGGCTGTGTGTGTGTGTGGCATACTGTGTGTTTCTTTAGGCCAGGATTTTTGGTTGCAGTCAGCGGGGGCAAAAGGTTGCAGAGGGATTAGTCCATCTTACCCAGAACTGGAAATGTACCTTAGAATCTTTATTCAATTTCATGCTCACTGTTTATATTAATTTCACAATAAAATAAATAACATTATGGTATTAGATTTTGATCTAATTGTTTTATGGATCCCTTCCTTTTTAGGACATGAGGTAGCATTCCCTCATTGTGAATTTCCCAGAAAAGACCTAGTACATGCTGTTTATAAGAAGTGTACTTTCAAGAATGTTGAAAGTAAGAATAAATTTAAAGTGAAATATTATGTCTACACTTACCAAAAGTAAGGTGATATAGACTGTAAAACAAGAATTATTACTATATATTAAGAAAAACATTTGTAATTATAAAAAGTACATTCAACAGAATCTTTAAAAAGTATGCACTAAATGACATAGCTTAAATATATACATAAAAGGAAATATTAAAATCCACGTACATAGTTGAGGATTTTACAGCTTCTCTCTTAGTAATTGATTTGGCAGACAACCTATGGTAAAACACGTTTTCAAATTTATACAAAATATTTACCATAATATATACACCAGACTAGCAAACATCTAAAAGACAAAATAACAGAAAACACATGTTATGATCATTGTGGAACTAGGAGCAAATCAATAACTGGAATAAGCACAAAATGACAGATGTGAGAAAATTCACGAAAAATCTCTAAAGAAATTATGAAATATCTTGACTCAAATGGTAACAAAGGAATATGCTAGCAAACAGAGTCTGGTTCATCTAAAGCTACCCTTGAAGGAAATGTATAGCTTTAGGTATATATAATAGAAAAGAAGAAATGCTGAAAATCAGTGAAATTTGTATCTATTCCAAGAAGTTAAAATATGGAGTATGTTAAAATTATGGAAAAAAGGAAGGGATAACAAAAACAGGATTTAATGATGTTGAAAACAAAATACAAAAATGAAACGAGGAGTCCTTCCTTAAAAAATAAACACAACTGATTTTTAAAAATTTGGAAGAGAAGGAACAAATCACAATATCAGGAGTGAAAAACAGAATATTACCACAAATATATAACAGTGTGCATGAGCAACTTTATGCCATCAAATTAAAGAATGTACATTACATTAAACTTTAAAAAACTCTAACAGAGAAAGGACACAGGAAGAAAAATCTGAACACTTGTTCATCTATAAAAAATGAAGTCAGGAATTTGAAATCTTATGACAAAGAAATCTCCGAATTAGTGTGACTTTGTTAATGACCTCACCAAATATTAGGGAAATAACAGGAAGCTTACACAAACACTGGCAGCAGGGAGGGGAAGATGGGAGCTACGGCCACTTGCACTGTGAGGCTGTAGTAGCCTTGAAGCCAACGCGGACATTTCAAGAAAGAAACACTTTGGCCAATTACTCTCAGACAAAGAAATAAAGATCTTAAATAAAATATTAAATGATAAAATCCAGTAATATATAACATGCTTTATATCTCATGACCAGGTTGCCATTCTCCCCAAAATATGTTTGTTTAATTTTACTTCTGATCATTTAATATTTATTTTAAATTTCAATATAATCTTTATTTTAGAAGTACATATTTATTTAAAATGAAAATTAATAGACTTTTTCTAATAGAGAAAGTGATTGTTTTCCAGGAAATTTACCTACTCAATTTATTTCCCCTCATAAATACAAAGCATTGAGCATCAGCAAGTGGTTACCTAAATCTTTTTTTTTTCTTTTTCATAGACTTACAAAGGAAAATTTTTCAGATATCTTGTTATAATCCTATATGGCTGCCACAAGTGTACATGATATTATTTATACTCTACTATTATTGCATTTTAACTAATGTTTATATTCTATAAGTAATACATAAATTTATACTTATTGCAAAAAATATATAAAGGGATATATATATTGCATAATGTAAAATTCACCTGTAACCCTTTCAATCTTAAATACACACAATCATGTGTTTAATCACCAAAAGAAATGAGATTTTATTCTGTATTTTTTTCTAAATGAAGTTCTGCAGATTTTTAACCTAACTAGAGTTTTAAATTTACTTTAAATTGCTTTTAGCCCATTGTTGTTTTTCTTGGAAATTTTCCATGTTAAGTCACGTAGCTCTCTTCCATCATGATGAACTGTTGCATGCTTAGGTTTTTAGGGTGTGATACTTATAACCATTCACTTATTAACGGCTATATAGGATATTTCTATTTACTTGATTAATATTACATGGCTGAGTAATTAATCATGAATATACACACATATGTATTAATGTGCCTATTTTAGATTATAGTTTTGGATTTGTCAATTTAAATTGGATGGATGCCACCAAATGCTTTCCAAAATGCTTTAATATTTTGTATTATCACAAATAAGTGTGCGCATCTCACCATATGTTCCTGTCATATATGTTAGCAAAATTTTGGGCAAAAAAAGTAAGTGTATTTTTGCATTTGCATAAAACCTTATCACTTCTGAGAGTGAATATATTTCCATAAATATACTTGATATTGATAATGTGTTTCTGACTTGTCCATATCATAATTTTCTAAAAAAAAAATAATGTCTGTGAGTTACAACTCCTTTAACTTTTGCAAGAAAAAAGTTTTTTTAATTTAGTTGTGTTTTCTGATCTGTTCTAAAGGGCTATCATGATCTAATATTAAGCCAAAGAGTAGACTCTGATATTTATGTGGGTGGATCAGAAAGAAAATGGCATGTGGTCAGGATTTAGGTGGACGAATTGAAAAGTGGATTATTGCAGAGCGGGTCAATGCCGGATGCTGAATGCTGTTCTTGTTAGAAGGTGTGTGGTGGCAGTGTGCCACTTGCATCAGTAAGAACATCCTTTACTTGATTTCAGGGCCTCTTGGTTCTACACTGCACACAAGATGATCTGTGTCTTTTAACAATTGACTGTTATCCAGAAGCACTATAGAAATAATGGGTTATCATTTATTTTCTACCAAAAATTCTTGGAGAGCTGTACTAATGTACAGCATTCACTAATCACCTCTGTAGAAACATGCATGTCATTTGCTTTGTGGCTTGACCTGGCCCAAGAATAACTTCGGTGCATTGTCCCCATCGTAGTGGAACCAAGCATGTGCTGCCACACTAGTTCATTGTCCACTGGTTTCTCTAGGTGCTACGAGGGGTGACCAGGTGGAAGTGAGGGGAATGGAAGTCCATAGAGACAATTTGGATCCATGAAAGGCAGGGCAAAGGTCGGACACTGGTGGATGGTTTTCTCCCTTCTTTCCCAAGATGGATTTTGCAGTGGTTTATAAAGCATTTCTTTATTCAGTCCCTGGAGACGGAGCGACCAGCTGCACCCACAGCAGCAATGTGCCCCATCGTACTTCATCTCCTGCTCTCTCTGCCTCAATCCATTTCCCCTTTAGTTCTGCTTCCTTCAGATGGCCTTATAAAGTTAAATGTAGAGGAAGTGTTTTTGTAATTTAATGTGCCCTGAACACAAGCTGAAGCAGTGTCTAAATAAGGTCTCCATTACATTGTCTTTAGTCTGTGCATATTAACGTCCAGTTTAGTATTTCTTTTTAATTTAGATTTTAAACTGGAATGCTTCCATTAATCTTCATATTAAGACACACCCCAGGAGATAGTGAGACAATTTTCTTTTACTCTATATTATATGGTGTATTCAGAATTCTTCAAGAGAGATTAAAAACTTCTCTCTCCCACCAACATTTTGAAAATCTGACGGATCTAGTCACAGAAGAGATAGAACAAGTGAGTAGCAGGTGGCCAAAAGGGGAACAATTAAAAATTCAGGAGGTAGCAGAGAATATAGCTACACAAACTTTTGGTCTGCTAAATTCTGCCAAATAGTCTTGTTTCCCACCCCAGTATTGAGCCTTGGAGATGCATAAACACAAAATTGGGAATTCTAAACACATCTGGACATTTCATTTGCAACTTATAAACCACCTTTTAACTTTTTACATGACTCATAGAAATTGATTTATTCTTGGTGTCTTCTACAAAAGCCAGAGTCTCTATGACTGCCAACGCTACAACTAAAATGTCATTTATTAGTTTCCATCAGCAAGCTCGGAGGGTGGAATGCTAAGTAATTATTTCTTCTGTCAGGTAATATATTGTCAGTGTCTGTAATTCTATTCACAAAAGGCCAGAATCTATTATTTCTTAAATGTTACAAAGAGATTAGAGATGAATTACGGCATATTTTGTACTGGAACTTCCTAAATTAGAATCTCTTATAGACACTGAGCAGCTGTGTCCCATGGGGGTGTTACTTAACTTTCTGTTGCCTCAGCTTCTTCACCATAACATGGACACTGTCGTGATGGTGAGGGCTGTCAGGATGAGATGATATGCAAACCTCTAGAACTCGGCCTGATTCAGAGTAGGCACTATATGTTTATATCGATATTTGTTATAATACTTATAATAAGGCTCTATGGCAGTGAGACTGATCATGGACATTCAAATAGTTGTTTAAACCTAAATAAAACTACTTAGTAGCTCTCAAATTAAGATTGCATACAAATATGGTATTCAGTTTTCTCAAATTCTGACCCTAATTTTAGTACAGAACTAAATGGAAGTACAGAATAAAAATACTACTGCTCTTATTCTCATAGACTTATTGTTGAAAAAATAGTGGTTTGTTAGCTGTTAAATATAATTATGTAAACTAATTAGAATTAGGTTCCATAAAAGTGGGTTCATACTACATGTGGTATTTTTTGACTGGCTTCTTTTACTAAGTATAATGTTTTTGAGGTTCATCCATGTTATTGATGCATCAGTACTTCATTTATTTTATTCCTAATATTCAATGATATAAATGTACCACATTTTGTTTCCTTATTCATCTGTTGAGGAACACTTGGGTTGTTTCTACTTTTGGCTATTAATGACAAGGCTGCTCTGAACTTTGGTGTACATGTTAGTGTGTAGACAGTGTTTTTATGTATTGTGTATATATAGCTAGGAGGGAAGTTGTGAGTCAGATGGTAATGCTATATTCAACTATTTGAGTAAGTTAGAACGTTTTCCAAACTGGCTACGCCCTTGTACCTTTACTTCAGTAGTGTTAGTACTCTACATCTTTGCCAACTGTAATAATTCACAAAAAAAAATAAAGAAAAGAAAACACAAACAAACAAACAAAAATGAAAATGCTGTGTTAAATAGTGGGAGTTTACTTTCTCACAGACCTGAGGCTGAAAGTCCAAGATCAAGGTGCTAGCAGTGTAGGTTTCCCGTGAGGCTGCTCTTCTTAGAGTACCGATGGCCACCCTCTTGCGGCTCTTCACCAGGTTGTCCTCCACACACACCTGCACTTGGTGCTTCTCAGTCTCTGTTATCTGCATCCCAGTCTTTTCTTAAAGAACACCATTCGTGTTGGATTAGAGACCACCCTACCAGCCACATTTTAACTTAACTTTTTAAAGGCCCTATGTCCAAATAAATCACAGTTGGAGATACTAGGGTTTAGGGCTTGAAAATATACATTTGAGAGCGATGGACATATTCATCTCATAACACTATCAGTGGCCACTATCTTGTTATAGAAATCTTAGTGGTTTTGAATTGGTATCTGATTATTATTTTGATTTGCATTCCTTGATTACTAATGGCATGCAGCTTTTACTGTGGTTATTGGACATTTGTTTATCTTCTAGAGAAATGTCTATCTGCATCCTTTGCTTACTTTATGTATTGGGTTATTTGTCCTTTTTATTATTGAATCGTAATAATTTTCCATATGCTTTATAAGTGACCTCATAATATATATGAATTGGAAATGTTGTGTCACGTTCTGTGTTTTACATTTTTACTTTCTTGGTTGTATTATATTTAGCACAGTTTCTCTTTTCATTTTGAAGAAGCCCGATTTGATTTTTCTTTCATCACTTGTGCTTTTGGTGTTGTATCTCAGAAACCATTCCCTAATCCAAAATTACAAGGGTTTACTCTCATCTCTTTTTCTAAAGATTTTATAACTACAGCTTTAGCTATTAGATGCCAGTATGTAATCCATTTATAGTAAATTTTGTGTGTGTGGTGTGAAGGAGGGGCTGGAGTTTATTCATTTGCATACGGATAACCAATTATCTCTGTACCCTTGGTCGAAACTATTATTCTTTCCCCTTCTAACTGTGGAAAGTAGGGTACACTACTGTTCAATGGTTTATGAATCTATCCATAATGGTTGTTAAAAAAACTGTCAAAGAAACTGTTCTACAAAGCTGAGGGGTGGCAGGTAGAAAGAGACCATGCATGCAGCTTTGAGCTGAAATGTCACTACCGCCCACTGTTCTTACCAAATTTTAATAGTTATTGTTAAAGAAATATTTTTCAATTTATGTAAGCCTTTTCCCCAAATCCCAGGGAATTTTGATAATCATCTTTTCTGATTCTCACCATCTTAAGAATTTAAAATAGTTATATTTATATATACGAATTATTTCTTCAGTCTATAAACAATTATAGACTGGAGTGTCCAAACATAAATGTATTGAAATCCCAAGGCACCCTTAATTGTTGTAATAACCAAGCAACTCACATAGCTCACTAACCTGACTAATTTAAAATGTCTCCCTTTGGCAATGTATGTTGTTCCTCAAGCTACTATAAAAATAATAAGTTGATTAGCCAGCAGCAATGTCATGGTTATAAATTAGTTGTATGGTATTTTAAATAACTAAAAAATTCATGTGCTAAAGTACACCTAATTTAAATTCTGAGGATTTGCTCTGACAGAGGCAGCGCTCATTAGAAATAGCAAATGCAGTAGGCGGACAGTGCCGAAACCACGCAGACAGTGCATTCAAACACAGACAGTGTGCTGGTGTTTAATAAGCACAGCAGGTGAACAATTGGATTTGAAAGGGAAATTAAATGGCTTGACCCAAGTGCTAAGGCATTCTTTGTGTGGTTCTGCACTTTCTATGCTATGATTGCTGTAAAGCTCTTTTGTAAACCCACACGAAGGAACACTACTAGAGCCATTGTTCATCAATTAAGTATTGTAGCCACCGGAGAAAACAAAAATAAATTTTTAAAGGAAGTCTGATTCAATCTGCTGTTATGTTCAAGCTATTGTTTCCTCTGTAATCTTTCATTGTTTATTTGTGAACATATAGGGTGAATTAATTATTTTCTGGCACTCAGACCATTTACTGCTGGCTGATAATACCATAGAGTGGAGAACTACCAGGACTTGAAATGCTACTTTTCAATGTAATATACTGTTCAAAAGAAATATTTTTAGTATTTTGGTGTCATTCTATTATTATTTAATTTTTTCATAGATTACTTAATGTGCTTAAACTTCCAAATAAAACATTTTGCCATTATGTTGAATAAGATATCAATTTCTTTGAACCATTCCCTTTTGATGTCTGGAAGTCAGTAATTTACTGTAAACATGTTAAAAGATCAATTTTTCTGTTAAAGGAAACACCAATATTTACTGAGAAGAAAGATCCAGTAAATGGGAGAAAACATGGTAAGTTCACCGGTGGTATTTATTATTAGGCATCTAACCATCATACACACACTTATTTATAGATGCTAAGGAAATAATCAGTAATTTACCCTAAAATTATTCTGGCCATACTCCTATTTAATTTATTTTTAATTTTTTATTGTTATTTTATTACAGTTGCCCTAATCTTTCACCCTTTACCCTCCTCCATCCAGCCCACACCCTGTTCCCACAGTCAGTCCCCATTCTGTTGTCCATGTCCATGTGCCATTTATACATATTCTTTGACTAGTCCCTTCCCCTTCTTTCCACCACTGTCCTGCTCCCCTTGGGTCATTGTCAGCCTGTTCCATGTTTCCATGCCTGTGGATCTATTTTTCTCATTAGTTTATTTTGCTCATTTGATCCCTCTTATAGGTGAGATCACATAGTATTTGTCTTTCACCTACTAGCTTATTTCACTTAGCATAATATTCTCCAGTTCCATCCATGCTGTCACAAAAGGTAGAAGTTCCTTCTTTCTTTCTGCTCTGTAGTATTCCATTGTGTAAATGTATCACAATTTATTGTTCCACACATTTACTGATGGGCGTTTATGCTGTTTCTAGCACTTGGCTATTGTAAATAGTGCTGCCATGAGCATAAGGGTGCATAAATTCTTCAGAACTGGTGATTCAGGATTCTTAGGGTATAATCCCAGCAGGGGAATCACTGGGTGAAAAGGCAGTTCCATTTTTAGTTTTTTGAGAAAATTCCATACTGTTTCCCACAGTGGCTTTATTAAGTCTACATTCTCACCAACTAGGGTTCCCTTTTCTCCACATGTTCACCAGCACTTGTTGTTTGTTGATTCATTAATGATGGTCATTCTGATTGGTGTGAAGTGGTATCTCATTGTGGTTTTAATTTGCATCTCTCTGATGGATAGTGATGTTGAACTTCTTTTTGTATATGTATGGGCCATCTGTATATCTTTTTCAAAGAAGTGTCTGTTCAGGTCCTTTGCCCAGTTTTTAGTTGGATTGTTTGTCTTCCTAGTGTTGAATAGGTTCACTTCTTTATATATTTTGGAGATCAAACCCTTGCCTGATGTATCACTGGCAAACATATTCTCCCATTTGATCGGTTTCCTTTCCATCTTGAGGATGGTTTCTTTAGCCATGCAGAAGCTTTTTAATTTTATGTATTCTCACTTGTTTATTTTTTTCCTTTATTTCCCTCAGCCTAGGAGGTATATCAGCAAAACCCACATTTTTAAATGGAACGGAAATAGTAATTTAAGTTTAAAGCAAGGTAAAATCGTTGATCTAAGAGCAAGCAGAGTGAAAGATATGAAAGCAGGACACATGATGTCTCGAGTAATTATAAAGATGCATCTAGTCTCTAGTTACTTCTGACAAAGCTGTTTTTGTGATTTATGGCAGGTGCTTATTTATAAACCCAATGCTGCACAGACCCAGTGAAAAGCATTTATCATTCTGCTTGGCTTTCCTTATTAGATAACTGTCACATAAACATAACCTAAATCTGGAATTTGCTAGTCTGGCACATAAACTGGTGGCATCTCTTTGACTACCTTCATTTTTTGTATGACCTCTTGCAGCCAAGGAGTATTTGACAGTGAGTATCATTAGCCCCTCCGTTTTATTTGCCAGGCAAGAAAAAATAAAGTCATTCAGATTGGTGGAGGGCAGCAAAGTATTACTTATCAACACCAGGCAACTCAATATTGATTTTAGTTTAAACAGTCTATCCTCCAGCAGTTCTCAGTCAGTAATTCTCACTAACCATTATAAAATCTTTTATAATTTAAGGCAATGTGTATTTTGACAAAACAAAATTAACCAATAAAGGTGTCAGTCATCTTGAACCCAGGTAGCAAATAAACTGTTCACTCACAAGGGTAGAACATTGTTAAAGTCCTTAGAAATTTTATTTTCCAGGGACTCCTCCACTCTCCCATATAATCCTACTTCAAATTGTCATTATCTTCATCGGAATATTACCTGTAATTATGAATTAATTTATTGAAATTTAGAGTTATTCATGGCTTTTATTTAATGTTTTTTAATTTATTATCAGTTATGTTAAAGTATTGTGAAGATTTAACTATAAATGGCTAAGGCTATAATGTAAGTTAGTTATAAAAAACTAGTAAATCAGTACCATATAATCAGTACAAATAATGAAGATGAGTAAATAGGTTAGAAATTTGAGACCAATTAATTATGCAAATGATGCTGGTATAATACTATGTTGTTTATCCTGTTTTTTAAAAAAGCATTAAAAACTTAGAGTGTGAAGGGCTGAGATATGTGTTAAATAAGTTAGTTCTCATTATCACTGGCTTTATGGTTACCTTATATTACTTAATATATTGAACACGATGTATAAATATTTCTTGATATGATTGTTAAGTCTAAAATATTGTATAAACTGTGATTTTTTCATTGTCATTCTTAAAAAAATAAAAGAATCTCCTATTTATATGCCCATATAGCTCACCAAAATTATTTTCATTTTAGTCAAGATATTTTCAACACTTATTTCTATAATTATTGCCAATTAAAAAATTAAAGAAAAGAAGTTTAAAAGAAAAATAAAAGCTTTACAATGAAGGACATTTGAAATTTATGTTTTAGTTACTGTGCAAATATTATGTATTGAATTGCTGATATAGATTATATGTAATATATGATATGGAATATTAATGCAATAGACAAGTATTAGTATGACAAATACAAATTATTTACATATACATTCTCATGGCTGTATTATAGAACTGCTACTCATTTAAAAGTCTGTTAATGTTTTCTCCTCATAGCAATAGAAAATACATTACTCTTGTTTATTCTTTTCTTTTCTTTTAGAACTTACACTATTAAAAATCTGTTTGAGAAGCCCGTATAAAGGACACTAAGGAAGTAATCAGGTAAACAGTATTAAAATTGTCAGCCCGCATCAATGTCCATACTCTTTTCTCTTTTCACTGTTATTTGTGTACTTACACTTAGAGAGTGTAGTGAAGTGCCCTGAAAGAACCCTGAGTTTCTGCCCAGTCAGCAACTTAGAATGAAGATAATTCTCACACAGTAGCAACTTATACATTTGCTTATAACAAATGAAATCTCAGCTATGCAAAAATCATTTTCATGTATATAATGTCTACTTGTCCAGCAAAAATTGAATTTAACTGGAAAGAAGCTTTGAGCATTTCTAAGACCATGATATTTAGAGTAGAATTGCTAAGTCATGGATTTATAGAAAGGGAGAATTGTTGAGACAAATACTTTCAAACATAACAAATTTGAGGGAAGAAAATAACCTGTATTATAGAGCATGTTTCTGAATTATTCTGTAGCAGTTTCTCTACAGGAATTTATGACGAACAGCTATCACCTTTCCAAGTGACCCAAAATTGATAAGCAACATCACAATCATTTCTGTCATTTGAAATAGGGTAAAAAAAATGGTTCATTCAAGTTTTCATGACAGTTTCTTTTGATATTTCTTTTCAGAAATCATTATTTAGCTTTATTTGCCTTTTCCTTGGGGTCAATACGTTTATAAGATTAAATGTTGCTGTATTTAAAAATTATACTCTCCACTTTTTCCTCATGATTTTAGTTAGTAAAGATTTTCTTACATTGATATATTTTCAAAACATGTTTCTCTATAAAACTATATTTTTTCATAAAAATATATTGGTGGTAACATAGAAATTAGAGTCTACTTTGACATATATAAACTGAGAAATGAATGATGAGCTAGAGCCAGGCAGGAGCAGCTTCTAAATTTAAATATTACTTGAAGGATCTGATTGAGACTAATTTTGGAAATTGTGGGGAATGCGGGGGGAGAGACATGAAAATTATTGGTCAGATTTTTTTAAACAAGGAAAATAACTTAATTTTCTTCAATTTAAAATAGGTAAATTACCATAAACCCCAAACAAGAGCCTGCAGTGAGTTTTTAAAGATTTGGACTATGAATACCAAAAGCCACAGTGGTCCTGAGTCTGGAGTGTAAATCTGTTCATGGCAGTTCACATTGCAGGATCTCTTTTGCTGTTTGGCAGATTATTAAGCTGTATAATTGACTGAGTGGTCATTGTATTATTATTTTTGCTGCACTCTTCAGATAATGAAAAGTTATCCAAAGTTCTTCTTTTAAAATATTTTATTTATTTATCTTTAGAGGGGAAGGGAAGGAGAGAGGGAAAGAAATATCAGTGTATGGTTGCCTCTTGTGCGTCCTCTGCTGGGAACTGGCCTGCAACCCAGGTGTGTGCCCTGACTGGGAATCGAACTGTGATTATTTGGTTTGCAGGCCCGTGCTCTATCCACTGAGCTACACCAGCCAGGGCCTCAAAGTTCTTATAGGAATACAAGACTATTAATGGGGATTATTTGCAATACCAGATCAAAACTGAATAATAGGTCATCATTTAGAGCATGATTAGTAGTAGAATGGCTAAGAAATATATATATATATATATATATATATATATATACATTTGTAGATAATATACTATTACCAAATATAGCTTATGATAAATTTTGAGCCCCAAATAAGACTAGACTATTAAGTCAAATTCATTTGTGATGTATAAATACGAAGCACTAAAAACAGTCATCCTCTTCAAAATAGTATTAACATAGATTGACTCTAACATATACTGTAATTCAGGCTTTTAAATTAGTCCATGTATATATAATTGCTGAAATAGTTTACATGTAAATTGTGTAGTATTTAGCAAGACTGTATCTTAAAAAGTAAAATGTTAATTTAAGCTACATCCTAAAATAAATGTCACAGCAATATTCTGAGTATATATAATCTGTGTATAGAGACTTGAATACATGGATAGAGGTGAGATCTTTAACAGAGAGTACCACATAGAAGAAGCAAGAAATAAAGGACAGAAAGTGTCTACTTCTCAGACAACAATATAATGTGGTTTAATATTCAGAGACATTTTTCTCCATTTTTGTCCAGTCCCTGAAGAGAAAAAGCTACCATACATTTTTTTTACCAACAAAAATGAAGTGCTAACAAATAAGAAAGGATTTTCTTACAACATCACACAGAGGTCAAAAGTCATAACCCTAGATGATTGTACAAAAGATCTATTTAGTGAAAATCATGATTCACATTCTTCACAAAGTTACCCCTTTAGAGTTCAGTTGTTCTATTTGGTACACAAAAAGCAACAAAGCTCGCTCATCTTCACATATGCCTGCAAACTTGTATACTTTAAGCTTCTTTCAAATGCAACCAATTATACACTCTTTAACATCTTCTCACAGAATGATTTCCAAATGGTATGTTTTTTCTTTAGACTAGATTTATTTTTTCTTACTTATCAAAATCACTTTTTTTTTCTGGAGTGAGAGATGCAGTACTTATTTATATACTACAACTAAAGAGCTGGGCCAATTGAGAGTCTGACCCTGATTCAGACTCGTTATAGAAACAACATAAATAATATTCCCATGAATTAGGATCAGTGCAAAATAATTTAAAAGTGAGTCACATAGGTGACAAGGTAGAGGAATATTCACTGTCATACAGGCTCCTACTGAATGAACATATTTCCCTGCCTAATACTAACTAACCCTCATGCAATTCATATACCATTATATCTTGTTTTCTGGCTACTTTGGAAACCATCAGCTATCTGAAGGAACCCATAGGCTTCTATACATTTATATAATTTTAGTAACAATAAGGCATGATCATTTGGAATTATACCATGAGACTACCCTAACCAAAGCAAGTAGTGTCTATGAGGAGTAAGAAAATTTAGTGTTTTAAATATATTATGTGATGGTTTTCCAATGATCCTAAAATTCATGGAGAATAGTTCATTATGGGCAATATACAAGCTTAGAAAACTGATATAAAGTATCTTTGGATTTTCAATAATTCTCCCATTTATTTATTGTTCTTAAAACATTTTTTTACCTCCAAGAAATCTTTATGTGCAAACTTTTTCTTTCATTTTAATATAACTTTGGACAATTTTCAAAACCAAAGTACACTTATTTTTCTATTTCAGCTGACAATTTAACAAATTTTCCTATGCATATAACTTAATAAATAACTTAATAATATGAATATTGTTTCTGTGAATACTGACAAACAAGCAATAAGAAGCATAACAAAGATTTTAGCCATATTTTCTTTCATTTTTCCCAAATTTTCCTGATACTCCTTCCTAAATGAATTTAAAAATTTACCTTTGATATTTTGTATTTTGTTTTAAGGATTTCATTTATTTACTTTAAAGAAAAGGAGGGAGAAAGAGAGGGAGAAAAACATTAATGTGAGAGAGAAACATCAATGTGTGGTTGCCTCTCTCATGTCCCCAATCAGGGACCTGGCCCACAGTCCAGGCATGTGCCCTGACTGGGAATCAAACCAGCAACCTTTCAATTCACAGGCCAGGGCTCAATGCACTGAGCCACACCAGCCAGGGCTTACCTTTGATATTTTGAGGCTTTTTGTTTTTCTGGATTATAACCAGGAGCTTTTTCAAAATAAGCAATCAACTTCTTATGCTTTAGCAGGCTTTTGATTGGTTCATCCCCTAATTAATTCGACAGGCCTCTGTGGTGAAGCAACTGCCCCTGGGACCCCCAACAATGCAGTACTGAAATCGGGGG